>VXBT01011137.1:609299-694119 GCA_013400235.1 Oriolus oriolus
CTGCTTCACCATGGTCTTCACCACGGCCCTCAGAGGAATCTCGGCTCCGGCGCCTGGAGCACCTCCTCCCCCTCCTTCTCCCCTGACCTTGGTGCTGCCATGTTGTTTTCCTCACATATTCTCACCTCCTCCCCTTCCCTGACTAGAAGACAAAACGGAGTGATTTTGTTTTGGTTTTCTTCTTAAAGATGTCATCACAGAGTCGTTACCAACCTCTCTCATTGGCCCAGCTCTGGCCAGCAGCATGTCCATCTTCAGAGCCATCAGCCATTGACTCTGCCAGACATGGTGGAAGCTTCCAGCGCCTTCTCACAGGAGCCACCCCTGTGCCCCCCTGCTACCCAAAACCAGGCCGTGCCAAACCAATACACCTGCCATCAGCCTGTCTGTATCACATGTAACATCACTAAACAGATGCAAAAGAGTGTTAGAAAATGGAGAATTTAATTGCAGGGGATACAATAATACAGCCTCAGCACCTTTAAGTGTTCCATCTTATTATAGTTTAGAAGCTTAAACAACTGATCATACTTAAGCCTGAATTCTTAGTCCCATTACTGTATTCACACAAAAAACACATAAATAATTTCTAATACAGTCTTGCGTTTTCCAGTGTCTCTGCTAACAGGACATTGCACAGGGCTATTTCAAACTAAGACATGTTCTGGGCTGAGAGAGAAGCAAATAGCCTCGTGGAAGAAAAGTACCTGGGACAGAAAACATGCATCCAGCTGAGCACTGGATGGAATGAAAGATATTTTGTGCTGGAAATAAAGCAGTTTTTAAAAATAGTCTGTTACAGGAAAAAAATTATCTAAATCAATACCTAAAGCAAATTTGTTTCTTTCAGTCTCATGGTTCTCTTCTCCTACAATGACAAAACAGCAGTAAAAATTCCCACCTCTCAACAGAAATTACATGTGCTGATGTGCTGTCAGCTAAGTCAAAAGGTCCTAGATGTCCAAGTGGGTGGGCATGCTGTCCTCAACCCTTGATAGCAGCTGCCTCTTGCTGCTGCTAACGCCAGCCAGGCTGGATCCAGATGGGTTGAATATGGAGGGAAGAAGGGGCAGAGCTGTGGTATGGATGGCAGACTGCTAGGCTGTGGCAGAGCAGAACTGCTTTCCTCCAGCTCCCTCCTCGATTAATTCCCCACCTGACTGTGTCAGCAGTTTCCCTGTATTTGCTCCATAAAAGCCATTCTGAGCAGCGAGGACAGACACACGTCACTTTTCTGCCATTGCAGTGCTACCCTGCTGCAGAAGGCTGAAGCAGACACACTGCAACACATTTAGATTACAAGGCACCAAATTAATTTTGCAAAATTCAGGGGACCTGGCACGGTGGCTCTTGTGAAATTATAAATGAAAATGTGATGGATTACAGGCATGAATGTGATGAGCTACAGGCATTATGCGAGTGAATGTACATTAACATTATACACATTAATATTAACCAAACAGCACTTATCACTGGATATAGAGACTGTGTCTTAGCTGTTCACAGATGCTTACAGGAGGATATGAAAATCTACCAACTATAGATTATCATAAAAATAAACAATAATTTCTAGAAATTCTCAAGGCAAACTGCGGAATGTGTGAGCCTTCCTTAACTAAGACACTTAGAGAGTAGTCACAACAAAAATGCAAACTTGTGGGCCCATTTCATATTTGAACTCAGGCTAAGTGTAAAGGAGCAAATATATTTGCATATACAAGGTGTAAAATGTGGATGAAATTGAGAGCAAGGGCACAGAAAGTATACCAGAAAAGGATGAAGAAGAATTACTGGGGCATTACATTTTATTCCCCTGTTTCTGTCATAATAGTGCAATAAAGGACAGTTTGAAAAATATAGAGTAAAAACAATGAATGTGATAGCATATATAAGGGAATGTTTATAGTTTATCAAGGTGTAAAAGAGGAAGTAGCCTGCTGTCAGCTTTGAAATATCCCCTTTCACTTTTGATATCAATATTCATTATGAAAATCAGTGCTCCCGAAATCCAGGGATTGAAACAGTTCTGATACCCTTACATTTGTTTGATCTGTCAACCTTCTCTGCATTAATCCATTTTTATGGGCTGACTAAGCATTGAAATTGGTAAGAAAGCTGTTTTCAGGGAGCTTTACAGCGTCAAAACTGACATGAACAGTGAGGGATGCTGCAACATATGGTCACAGTATGCCTGTGGGCTTGAGGTTGTAGCTGATGCTTCCTCCCCCTGAACAGGTGAGAGATACACAGGCTACAAAGGATTTTTAACCCAAAGTTCATCAAGTAGAGATTTTGTACTTGTGGGTCCATCAGCACCTCTGCTGCCACCATGAAGGTTTCCAAAATCATGCCTCTTTGAGTCAGGATGTTGTAAAAACACTGCTCCACAAGCAGCATATTCATGTAACTGATGCTCTTTTCTTTTTCTGAGGGGTTTGTCTTTGTCTTCTAAACACCACCACAAAAATTTTCTCTATCCACATATGCTCTAACACTTCACCTCCACAGCAGTGCTCATGCTGGCTGGCCAGTGCCCCAGAGATGACTGCCAGCTGGCTGATAAAAACCAGGGCTTTCACAGCTGCCCCTGCTTTTTTCCCTTTTTTTTCTCAGTAATCTCATTCCCTGTTCATTTTGCATTCACCAGCCTGCACAGAAATAGTGAACACATGGTTTGCAAACTTACTCAAAACAAATAAATAATCATTTCTCCTTCCTTTATTTAGGAAACCAAGCTAACACTGTTAGAAGTGAAATTCTTTTTATCTTGCTGTCATCAAGCACATTTATTCTGACATTTATTTTTCAGGTTCTCCTCTTTGTCATTAAGACAGCCCAAGCAATGCACTCCTTTCTGTTGCAGGTAAGTTGGAAGACTCACCTTTACAGGTGTGCCACAAGCCAGAGTGTTGGCAAACAGCACTGTGGGTGGTGTTTCAATGGCACAAGTTGGCAACACCACTGTGCTGCAGCTCCTCAGCTCACATCCTGAAAAGTACTTTCATGGAGAATGACTATTTTAGTGATGCCAGGGACTGTGAAGAGTCTAAAACATCAGTGTGTGATGCATGGAATGAGTTAGAGGGAAATTTAATATGCATTTATGTAAGCAGTTGTAAAAGTAACTATTTTATGCAAATAAATGCAAACTATCCAGCAGGGGCAGGATTTCACAGAAACTGAGAAGGAGAGATGGAGTGTAAAGATCTCAGACTAAAGAAGCTTGAGAACTGTGCAACAGAGCACAGAGCTGGCGACCTTCACTGTGCGTGGCTCAGCCTGGGAGCGCAGCTGGTGCTCTGACACAGCAGCTGCCCTTGCAAAGCACCAGCTGCCTGCAGGTGAAAGAAGAAAAGCAAACAGTGTTAGGAACATTGGTACTTCGACTGACTGTGCTGACACTCGTGTGACAGGTAACACTGGGAATGTGTGAAAGACAGTGGGCTCACAAAGCAAACACTTGAGTATGGTAGGTAAACTGGAACACAGGCCGTGATACCTGCAAATACGACCTTGCATTTGTCTTTTCTTCTTGGTAGGGCACATCTGCCTTCATACTCAGTGAATAGCCTGGGAAAATGTATGCAGGGGTGATTCAAATCATTTTTACCTGCTGTAGCTGGCCCCGCTCAATCCTTGCTCTCCAACAGATGAGTGATATAAGTTCTAGGAGACAATCATAGAATCATGGAAAGGTGTGGGTTGGAAGGTACCTTCAAGATTATCTAATTCCAACCTCCCTGCCATGAGCAGGGACGTTTTCCACTAGACCAGGTTGCTCAGAGCCCCATCCAACCTGGCCTTGAACAGTTCCAGGGATGGGACATCAACTTCTCTGGGCAACCTGTGCCAGCATCTCACGACCCTCACAGTAGAAAATTTCTTACTAATATCTACTCTAAATCTACCTTCCTTCAGCTTAAAGATATTACCCTCTGTCCTATCACTACATGTCTTGCATAAATGGCATAATCATCAGGAAAAAAACCAATTATTTGGCACTGTCAAAACCAAAAATTGTTCATCGGAGTTTGGATCACCTGTACAACCTGAAACCACCTCTAAGTCATTTCAAGAGACAAACTGTGCTTCAAATCTGTCATTCTGGCTGTAGCCTGTTTCTTCTATAGGCTAATAGACCTATAGAAAGTAATCTTTAGAACAGAAATGTTGCACTAAATAGGTAGAAATGGGTTGTCATACAGGCAGTGGGGCTAGACTTACATGGTACTTCACACCTACTCTTTTTAATTCCTTGTCTCACAGATACCGGCATTATCAATCTTGCTGGTAGGAGGTAGCCAACACCTGTGTTTCCTGGCATATCTGTCTTTTTTGGGGGGTTGGGTGAGTTTTTTTGTTTGTTTTTGGTTTTTGCTTTTGTTTAACATTTATTTAAGAACTAAGACAAACAAAGAAATAGGAGCACAGGTGAATGTTTTCAAGTGCAGCTGCACAGAAACACTGCTGCTTCAGTCTTCTTTTGCTGCTGTGGGTGCAGGAACCCTCTCTTTGTGCAAATCACTTCTCAGTTTTCTTCTTTCACTTCACATATTTGGATTATGTTTTGTGAGAGTGATTCCTAGAAGTTTATGCAGATGTTGAAAACCTGGGATGTAAAACTTAAATCATGCCATTACTGTTAGCAGTCTCCCATCTCTGTATACCTTCAAACAGTATTATAACCAAAGGTGTAGTTTCATCCAAGATATGCCTCATAAGAAGGATTAAAACACTGTTACAGAAACAAATATCACAGAACAGAGAGGCTCTAGGGAATTTCTTCATCACTGAATCCTTACTGCAGGTAGTTAAGATTTGTCTGGGTGTTTACTCCAGCTCATTAAAAATGTCTTGGCTTGTGTTAGATAATTATTACTAAAAAGATCCAGAGACAATTCTACTTATATAAAAGAGAGGATGTGATTAAGTATGTAGACTTTTTTTTCCCATTTCCACAATGGAATTAACCCTTCTCAGAGCGCAAAAGAGGCCCCGGGGTGCCTAAAATGATGGGAAGAAGAGAAGGGGCTGTACTGAACTCAGTGGAAAGAGAGAGCAAGCCACTCAGCACAAGAGCACACAATGTACCAGCCAGGGTTTGTGTGGGTGGTTAAACATTCTCTACCTTTCCAGTCAGTCTTGGGCCTGGGAGACAGTGCAGCAGCCTTTTATTTCAGCTTTTAAAGCAAAATATGAAAACTCGTGACTTCCTCTTCAGTATGCCTGGAGACAGACAGCAAAGCTACGAAGAGCAGGTCCTGCATTTATGTGTTATCAGCACTACAGTCTGCACCAACTGCCTTGTAAAGGTTCATCAGCCTGACTGTGGAGCATGACAGCAAGGAAGTTCACCCATGAGGAAACTCGGGGTAGGCACATGCCTGTGACAATGAGGCAAAGTGGGATGCAATGTGCTGAGGACCAGCAGAAAGCGAAGGAGATTTTGTCACCATCGTAGTGACAAAACGCTGGATCAGCAGGTACCCCCAACATTTCCCATCTAGTGTCTCCTTCTAAAGTGACCTCAGCAACTGGCTGAGTGGAAGGGAGGAGATCCAGAGAGGCACAACAGCTGCTCCTAGTAAGGTAGGTGGGCTTGGAAAGGCAAATCCAACCCTGGAAAGTACCTCCAAGGCCTGATTGCCTCTCTTGTGTGAATGATCAAAGGAATGAAGAAGGGTTTGAAACGCACTGAAATACAGATTTTTTGCTATGCTTATAGATTTGCTTAATCCATTAAAACATAAGATAGGTTACTTCTGTCATTCTACAGCAGAAAAAATGTGAGCTACTGCATTTGGTCAACAGGAGAGAAAAAGAGATTTACATTGAGCTTTTTTGGGCCTCAAGTTGCTGAGGTACTGAAAAATCTGAATGCATCTTGAGAAAAGATGATAGCATATCTCTTGATCAATGAATAATTAATAAAATATTTCAGTGAAGATTTAATACAGATGATCAGTGCAGATCAAAGGGATTTAATATAGATTCTGGAAGTTTTCAAGGCCAGGTTGGATGTGGCCCTGAGCAACCTGATCTTGTTGCCCGTGGCAGGGGGGTTGAAATTAGGTGGCCTTTAAGGTCTCTTCCAATCCAAACCACTCTGTGATTCTTTGATTCTAAAAAAAAATTCACAATGTAGAAATGGGACAATTCAAAGTATGCAGTACAAACTGCATATGACCTTTCCAGAGTTATTAAAAAGAGAAGCTGATGAACCTAACATGAAAATGGCAATAGCCATATTGAATTTCAAGCAAATACCAGGTCACAGTGTGTGTGGATGTTGAGTTTTACAGGCCATTCACTCTGAAGATTTTCCCACATTGCACTGCAGTGTACAATCAAGTGATAGATAATGCCATGTAACCACAAAGCCTCAGGGAACCACTGATTATGATTGCCAGTGTCCACATCCCCAAAACCAGGAGACTTTTCAATTACACAGCTTTGTATTAAACATGCAATTTTCTTCCCACTGCAGTCATAAGAGAATTTGCCCACAGTCTGTGGGGAGCTGGCTGACCTTCTTTTTCTCCAGCTGCCAAACTGCATTAATGGATTAGAAAACATACACAAGAGACATTCTGAATAATACTTGTCAGTAAACAACAGCAGTCATGCCACAGAGGCGTTATGCAACTGAGAGTGCAAGCCACAATATAATTTCTGTATTAACAGGAGGCCAATACACTTAAGTGCCCCAAAAGCACAGAACAAAGTGGAAAGCTGTGTTAGCTAGCCTTGGTTATCCACACTCGCTCTCCATTCTTCCTTTTGTTCTCACCCTAGTCAAATTGCCATGTTTCCTCTCTGCCCACACTAGTAGAGAGAAATCTTCTTTGTAGCAGCTCAAATATCTGAACTTTTCAGTAATTGCCACCCTCTGCTGTCACAGGTCAGCTACTTCTTTCTATGGACAACTTATGTCCAGCCAAAGATTTATTTTGCACACTGGTTTTCCCTGTTTATTTCAGCTTTCTCAGGGGAGTGGTCAGTATTTCCTCCCCTCTGCAGAGCCATTCCCTGCATTCATGAAATCCTTGGGGTAAAGTTTGCTATCAACATCGTTTCATCCCTAATGTTTTCAGGTTAAACTGAATGAAGCACAAATGTAGCTCAAATCCTCTTTCCCTACAGTTACCCAGGATACGTGACTTTGACTGGAGAATCATCCCACCTCTCTCCAAACAGAGTACTGCTTTAGACTCAGTTAGGGCCCATCATCATTAATTTCTCTGCTCTCTCCTCTTCTGGGTGTGCAGGTCAAGAGACTGACAAAGATTTGAGGCTCCATCAAAACTACTCCAAAGCTCCATTTGTACATTCTCATGTAAAATGCTCCAGTGTCATCCCATGGATATTTACCTACCAAAGCTGAAATGCCTGAAAATGATGCTAAAAGCTCCTTCAGGGTTCTGTGTAACAGAAACCTCCTGGTTACTAGTTTGTGACTGTGGTTGGTCCACCAAGGTTACTTATCCTAACTGCAACATCTAAGCAACAACAGTACCTCAAGAAACACATGCTTTTAGCTCTAGAGATCTTGGTTCAAGCTTCTGCACAATCTCCCAGTGCAAAATCACCCACCCTAAGCACGGAAACCTGCAAAGAAGAAGAGAACAAGAAATGAATATGAGCATTTAACTAAAAAAATCTTTCATCACAAGACTGTACAACTGGAGTAGATGGCCCAGAAAGGTTGTGGCAATTCCATCCTGGAGAGTTTAAAAATTTGACTCAGTGAGGTCCTGGAGTACTTGATCCCGCTTTGAGCAGGAGTCTGAACCGGATGACATCCAGAGATCCCTTCCAGCCCTCATTTTGCTGTGATTCTTTATTCTCATGTGCACTATTGTGCCTGGAAGGGAGGCTACCTGTACTGGAGCAGATGTACCACAGTCAAGATCCAACAGGACTCTCGCTCTTGTCAGCCACTAAAAAATGATTTCACTTCTAGGTGTATACAGGGAGAGGATACCATGAGCAGCACGAGAAGATACTTGGATTCCTAAAAGGCTTCTGATTCCAGTCCCAAATACAATATAGCACTGAAGTTTTTAAGAGTAACAACTTCTGCAATTTGCTGAAAATCTGAGAGAGGAGCTTTGAAATTAAGTATTTCTAACTTCTCTCACAACAAAAAGGAAGTAATGACCAACTTGTTTTCTGTGATGTTCAGGAGGGGTACAGAAGGTGTTAATTCTCTGTTAGACTCAAGTGGGAGACATCTTCTTTGCATCTATTGGTGTTTTTTTACATTCAATCATAGGACAGTGTTAAGTCTACAGTCATGACATGACTGCATGTCAGGTGTGATGCTCTCTTCTTGCAAGCACTGCCATCTTTTAACTAAACAAGTATTTTAAATACTTTTGGTGTTTCTTCTCATTAGGCTCATGTCTGTGTTCTCCTGGAGGCTTCCTTTCATCCCTCTTTTACATAATCATCCCATAAACTATGACACAATGTTCGATAATAGTATGCAATGCTGAATTCACACAAATCAGCAGACAAATGTATAATTTATGTGGGTCATTATAATTTAGTAATTGTCAGGAGCCGTTTTCTTGTGCTGAAAGTAAGCACTGTAACAATTTTCAGGATTAAAAAAAGCTTTGAGGTGACAACACTGAAAAAGTTTCTAAAGACAATCAATTTGATGAAGAGCAATTAATGAAACTTAAATTTGGGGTTTCTTTGTCTTTCCTCTGTGGATTCTGAAGTCTGATAAAGAGTGAACCTCTCAACCCTTCTGTCTGCATGGGGGCCTGTTCTCCTAAGTCTTGTAAGAATTTAAGAGCAAAGAGGTTTACAAAGTTCTGTTAAAGGGGATTGAAATTGAGCAAGTTCAAAACTTGTGGGGAGTTTGATACAAGCACATGCACACACAATAGGCCTGCACAGATCTTATTTCCTTCAAAAATCTAGGTATGAAAAAACAGGACATGAAAGTAAAACATACCTTTGGAGGAAAGGTGGGGAAATTATGAGGAAAAACTCATCATCTTGATTCCGGGAAAAGAAAACATTACCTAAAAATGGAAAAAAGCAAAACAAAACAAAAATGAAAACAAAACGGAAGCAACCATTCTTGTCCCCAGAGTAACTTCGACCATGCCATTACAGTGTGGTAAAAGAGAGGTAACTAAATACATTGAAAGCTGATGTGTTTTAAACTACACTTTGTCTAAGAGCCTAATAAGCAAACTGGGAAGAAGGGAATGGGGAATTTACAGTACCCCTTGGGGTTTGCATTACCTGGAATGACTTTGATGCATCCTATTTGTTGATGAAACAATGTTCATTGAAACAATGAAAGCTCTTGAAGGCTACTAAGAAATGTAGGCATCAAAGTATTTATTGTATGCTATGAACGCTGCTGAGTATGTTTCAAGATAACAATAGCGAAAAGTATCTCTTATCATGACACACTCATGAAATGCAGAAATAAATAAGACAGCACACTACTAGAAATTACAAATCCACAAATGTGCCATGTGCCACTGTGATGCAAAGGGTCAGGGATCAATGGAGGTCATAAAAATTCTTGTTGATTTTGTCAATTTAGTGGTAGGTGGTAAGCAAATATAAAAAAATCATTGGGTGTGATAATAGATACAAAATATAACTGTATATCTAGCATCAAAATGTAACATCACCTCTCTATTTTACTCTCCACAATAAATTAGAATTCACTTTCTGAAGGCAAGCTGTGTTTATTACAGAAATAAAAGTGTGAGTGGCTCGCACAAAATAAAAGATGTTTGTGTGATAAAACACAGTTTTAAGGAATGTGAATCAGGGCAATAGCTCATTTTTCTTGCCATTGCTTTTACACATTAGTCACTGCCACTAAGTTTTCATCCCCATGAATTACATCCCCCCGAATCACTACACTGAATCACAGATCTTTCTGATTAGTTGCTTTTATTTAGCTGCCCCATAATCATTTGATTTTCTCCGTTCAAGTAAAAAACAGATCTGTGATCCATCTGTTATAGACCATAAGTTCCCATCTGTCATCCATGGACCAGTGGTGGTCCCTGGAGCACTCTCTGCCTGTCTGCAGAGAGTTGGCTGCTCTTCTGGTGCTGCCTTCTCCTCATCTCCAGCTGTTAAATCACATTAAAAAATAGGTTAAAAAAATGTAGAAGTAAAAAAAGTGAATAACATTAATTTTCCCTGTAAACAACTGCTTTAGCTGCAAAAGGGATGTTATTCAATCGTGAATGCACAGGGAAGAACCTCGGAGACATCTGCCTTTCTCAGGGGCAGCTTCGTGCACCCCGACCCCTGCCAGCAGCTGCAGGGAGGGCTGTGAGGTGCTCCTCCAGAAACTCAGGGCCCACATTCAAGGGTCACACCATTAACAGGTTCACTGCTGATTGCTTCAACAGAAATATCTACCACTTTAGGAAAGAAGGAGGTGGTTTCCCTTGAATAGGCTGGATCAGTTGCTTCCCCCTCAGCTGTTCACCTGGTCCTGTACCCAAAGCACCAGTTCAGACCACAGCTGAGCAGTCTTGTGACAACTCTCCCATTTCCACAGTTTACAGCCTGGGGTAGGAAACATCATTCTTGTTTACTTCAATCTGTTAAACTGACATAGTTCAGTAACTGCTGCAGATTACACTCCTGGAGATGAGGAATTAGTGGTGCATTTCAGTCATTCCAGCTCATTCTGACCCCACACACAAGGTGACATTGCCAAGTAGTGTGGGCACAGCAGCAGTGGTTTCTGTCCCCTCATCCCCTAACCCCACCTGCCCAAGGCTCCCAATCCCACCCACACCATAGCTGAATGTGCTCTCCAGTCCCCTCACTCACAGCCCAGCATGCAAACCACCGTGCCACCAGTTCTGGTTTGTTTTAAAATAGCTCTGGCCTTTGCATGCCCCATCCCCAACAGATGATGTGCCAGGGTAACTTCTTCAGCTATCACACCAAAATCTGACTGAGATCCTGAAACCAACAATACAATCCCATTCTGTCTCACAGATACTTGAACCCATCCTGTCCTTCAGCCAGCACTCTCCAGGCTCTGCACACAATATTGCCATTACAGATCAGGCTGGAAAGCAAGGATACCAGAACACCTTAACCAATCAATATTTAATTTCACTTAAGAGTACCTGCAGGGAAGATGGGTGTGGCAGTGGATCTGTTATCAGATTTTACTCATATTTAACTCAGTGACATTTCCCACTTTAATGTGTGCCAAAATACCTTGAAGAGCTCCTGTGCACCGTGCCAAAGAAATATGGCCAAGAGCCACTGGCAAAGGTGAGATTTAGGTGTTTGTGGAGTTGGTACACGATGTTTATTCTCCTCTGCACAAGAGAGACTGACACACATGGGTAACCCCTGCAGCCCTCTGCCCACCTGAATAGATTTGGTACAGAAAATGTATTTCTGTGGCCAACAGCACACCATAGAGTAGGGTGGCTGACATCCATCGTGAGTTCTAACAGCCCAGCATCAGTTTACTGCTGGGCCTGGTGGGAGCATCCTGACACAAACAGCTGGGATAGGGCTTCACTTCATGCATGTGGATTAACACAGAGCTCTGCTGCCAGTCCTCAGAGCAGCAACGTGTCTAAAAACAGGCTGATGTGGGAATACTCTGACACAAAGTAAAATGTCTCTTACTTAACTACTCCCAGAAGTGCTATTTCAAACCTGAACTTCTCATTCTTGGAGCACACATGCATCCACTGACTTACTGCCTAGTACAACCAGACCTACTGACTGCATTTAAATTACTCCATGAGTGAAGATTAATATGTTTGTAGACATCCACAGCAGTAGCTTCTTGGGGTCCACTGTGACAGGCTCAAGGTTCTTTGGCCACTTCAAATTCAGCATGTTTTTAAGCACTTTATACAGCTTAATTCTGGATTCATAGGAACCCAGAATATTCCACATGCTAAATATGTTGAGCAATTGACAGCCAGTGCCCTCAGTGTCTCTCAGTTATTCACTTGGAACAAAAGGCTGTGCTTTTCCTGGGCTTTAAGCTTTGCTAGCCTGGAATTAGCTTTTTGCCAGCCCCTAAAGCCCAAATCTGATCTCATCCAAACTTTGGGAAAGATGGATCTGGCTCCAAGCCCTGTATTACAAGGCCATCTTTAATCTAGAGCTAGCAAAGAGTTAGTAGTTTTTATGCTAATTCCCTGCTTTCTCATCAACTAATGGAACAAAAAGAAGGAAAAACTATCTGGGTCCTAGGAATATTATCTTCACTTTCTTTTGGAAATAGATTATGAACCAGTCAAGATGTGAATGATAAACAACTGCTTTAAATAGATAAGAAGCAAATAGACAAAGAGACAATAAGGTTATTAAGGGATAATACTGGGAAACTGAGTGACAGATGATTATCCGAACTTCATTTAATTTCAAATTTAGCATTTCTTTTATGCTCACTCCTATAATTTTTCTTTTCCCTTTTGTTCACATTCACTTTCTGGAAAAAAATAAAAAAAGAAGGTAGATTCAAAATACAGAATTTGTCATCATCTAAAGCAAAAATTAAACAACTCACAAAAACACTTAGTACCTTGCCACGGGTCTCCAGGATTACATGTGGGGGCTTTCATGGAGAAGCCAGCAGTGGCTGATACGGGAACAGTTCAGTGCAGTTCTCTCCTGTTTTGAGACTTGCTCTGACTGTTCTCTGCTGCCCTGGAGCATGGGCAGAGGTAACACGTGGCTCTCCATGCCAATAATGCAGGCATCTCTTCAGAAACTTTTGCTTGAAAACACAAATGTAAAGATAAAAAGTCACAGTTTGATTTTTTTTGTTGGTGATGAAACTTACTTGTGAGACATATCAGTTCATTCTGCTGTTCATTTCCCCCAGAATAAACAGGAAATTTGTTTAACTGAGATAGTCTTAGCTTCACAGGCCTGATTAGTGAGGTCCTCTTTTATCCACATACACTGGAAGTGCTAAATGCTCTTCTGAATGGTCTTGCTAGTTTCTGGGCACTGGGGGAGAAAGAGGGGAGGACCAATTGTGCTCCAAAATCCATGGAAGGAGTAGCAATGCCCCTCTCATATGCAAGTTGTCTATTTTAAAACTGCTGACCTGCAGCCCCATAAATCTGTCATACACTGCCCCCAAAAGAGCTGACATCAAACCTTCACTCAATTCTCTCTCCTTTTCATTTGGACACCCCAAAACCATCAGGTAGCTTCCATTCAAAAGTACAGAGCACCCTTAGCTCTAAATTTTATCACCCTTAGCAAAAAGAAATCCTCATCCTCTCATCTTCTCCACTGTCCTCACCTTACTCCATAATGTTTGTCTGTTCAGGGATGAGTAGCTTACAACCTCTTTCAGTAAAGTATTCAGCAGTTTTCCTATGCATGGTTTCATTCACTTGGCAGTTTTACAGCTGCTAATGCTACTGTAGATACCATCCTTTTAAATAATTCCTGAACCTATTGTCTTTTTACCCTCAGAAAGTAGCAATGTTATGTAGTTCTACTGGTTTGTACATGAACATGCTGTTCTTAAACCAGAAAGAGTCATTATATTGTTTCAAATAGTTTTTAATCCCAGCAGCAAGGAAAGTATAAAAATATCCTGCTTTTATACTAAATTAAGGCAAAAGACTCCTGCAACAGAATCTATGATTTTATGTGCATAGGGTATACAAAGTGATAAAATAAGCATAACTTTAGTGCTGATACTTTTCATCAAAAGAATAATTCAATATGGAATGACATCAGCATTCTAACTAAGACTTCTTCATTTGGCAAAACATCAAAGAAATGCTGTGAACTGATTTTTCATTATATTTAGTTGAGGTACCCAAGAAATGTCTTACGACTTTTCAGATAAGACATTAGCTAGTAGGAAATGTAGGACAGACATAGATAAACTAAATAATCATTGACCAACGCCATGGAAAACAACTTTTTCTTTGTGGAAAATTCAGACTACTAATAATCCTTAATAGGATTCAGCCAATCATGTTGTAAAGGACATCAACAGGGTTTTATTGAAATTAACCTAAAAATTCAGTACTTTTTAGTTTTTTGAGGGGGCTGCTGTTTTCTACTCATTCAGTGGAGATGTTTTGCTAAATGTTACTTGACTTTTTTTAACTGCGTAAGTGTCCTCAAATTCAGCAAAATTCTATGACTGTAGGCAAGTAGTCCCTGTTGTAATGCAGAAGAATGGACAAAAGCAGGAGAGGAGGCCCTTAGGGAGCACTGCTGCAAATCAGGGGAAATACATGTAGCTTGCCATGAGTTCAACTCTGTGAATTTTTGTACTAAATGAATTCCAACGCAATCATGACTCTGCAGATAAGAATATAATATAGACCCTTTCTAGTTAAAAATTGTTTCATTCCAGCGTATCTTGGGAGTAACACTTACAAGAAAGTCTCCTAGCTTTATTTCATTGGAACAGCTTTACAGAGTTAGTTCATGAAAATACAAAGCAGGCTAAATATAACTTCATTTGCCTTCTAGAAACTGTAGCTGTTGTGTTCCTTGGGGGACCTTTTACATTTACACCAAATTTTTGGAAATTAGAGCAAGAGAGATCCCATGCCCTCAGACTGGAACTATAGGGTAGAATTGAACCTGAATTTGAGCTCATGCCTTTCTATAGTGAGAAAAATAAGTGGACCACCACTATGTCTTTCAGAACCCACCAAGTGGAATGGAACACCAACGTCAAGCAGAACAGCTGCTGCTGACAAACAGCAGCAAAGAAATTCTGCTGTGAGGATAAAGTAAATCTAACAAAAAAAAAAACAAAAAAAAACAAACAAACAAACAAAAAAAAGCAAGAAAGCAAGCTGATGTGAACAGCCTGCTGTTCATTATCCTCTTGAGAAATATGTTCAGAGCATCATACCGCCAGAGATATTGAAGAATCAGTAATGCTTTGACATGTGTCTACATTATCCTGCTTACAAAACAAGCACAGTTCTTACTGCCAGTGAAGCTTAGAATTACATTTCCAATTATTCACTTTGCCTACCAGACAACAATAAGGTAACAGCTTATTACTGTAAAGCTTGTGCAGAACTAGTATCTAGTGTAAAACTAAATCATGTAACTACACTATTATTTGTGCTATGGAGCTACATTTTCTATCAAGTACAGCTACAGGAATGCAAAGAAAATGAATCCATCTACTCCCTATAGTTAATTAATACAGCAAAAAGTCTAATCTGCATATTTTGGTATGCATTTTACTTTTACCCTAGCACATCTTTGTAAAAAAAGCATACATCTGAGCTGATATGAAAAACAAATTTGCATTAATTTGTGCTTGATAGATGTGTTCCAAAGAACTGAGCTGATACGTGGAGCAGGAGCACTGCTCATACACCTCTCAACATGGCTGGAAGCAACGGGGGTGATGGTGACAGCAGCACAGAGCAGAGGGAGCGTTACTGAGCCTGAATGACGCTTTCTTGTACACTTACAATGTGTGCAGCAGTCTTTAAAAATACCTCAGCCCAAAAGAAGGAAAAGATGCCTTCAGCTTCTAGGCATATAAGCAAGTACTTCAGAAAGGGGATAAACAGGTGCATGATTAAATGCTGTTAGACACATGCACAACTTTCCCCCTGGACTCCTAAAACAGCTATTGTGTACCCTCCCAATATTCACACCCATGATTTCTTAAGGCAAATAGGAAAGCCAAAACTAATGAAAACATCCCTAGAAATGTTATAAGAGGAAAACTTTACTATATAAATCCATGGTCCATCCACACCATGAACACAATACAGTTCTGACCTTCTCATCTTTAAGAAATATACAGAACTGGAAAACTTTCAGAGCAGGACAAGAAGGGGAATCAGGTTCAAGACCAGTTTTTCTGCAAGAACTGCTTTGTAAACCAATGTGTTTCCATTTGAGAAAGGAAATATTGACGGAGATACAAAAGAAAGCTGCAAAATTATTAGTGATCTGGAGAGGATGGATAGGATTCAACTGTTCACTGCCTTTTCTCATATCAGAACTACAAATGAAGCTACAAGGAATCATCTTAGAAGGGGATTTGGATTGGTGGGAGCTGGTGTTCCCTCAAGTATGGAGTAGCAGATCTGCAGAGCTCCTGAGAGATGACCCTGGGTGTGCTAAAAACTGACAAATTTGGCAGGGAAGTTGCTGGTGTGAGAGTCCTTTGCTATGGGACACACAGGAACCAATCCAACTCAGGAGGCACCTATGCTGAAATAACTAAATGCTAAGAAAATATAAGAGGAAATTTTTACAAATGCTTGGCCTGCTCTTGCACTTTCCTAGACAGTGATGTAACTGAGTACTTATGGACGCAGTGGGATACTGTGCTAGGTTGTTGGTCTAAGCCAGGATGGCTCATTTTATTAGGATGAGAGAAGGAAAATTGATTTTTTCAACAGGAAAAGAAATAACAAAAAATTAGCTTGATTTATGATCATGAATTCTTGTGCTTCACTTTAACAAAGAGAAAATGCAGCAGTATCTATCCAGACTCCTGCTCTTTTTTTAAGTCTTTTTTCCATCAAAATGTCACCAGTATTCAGGTTAAACACACTTCTAGTTCGGAAAACCAACATTTCACAACCATGTCTTATCTTCAGCTCCTACTAAGTTCAAGGGCTCAGCAGTCTTGAAATTCTGACTACAGTATTGCAGAGGTAGGGAGGCAATCAAGTTATTTTCCACAAAGGTACTAGAAAAAGAATTATCAAGACTGTCACAAAATAGGGGTTCTCTCATCATGAATCTCTACAAACCTCAAGTGTTTTCCAGCTACCCTCCCTCAAAGAATATGTTGTAGTCCTGCACTTTGAGAGCCTTTCTCAAAACCATTCTCCAGGACTGTTTCCTTTCTGTCAAAGGGGTGGCTAGGGAGCACACAGGTCTCTGCATGTCCCAGGCTATGAGACAGCTCCAGTTCTCACATCAATGAAGTTCATTTCTGAGAGAGTTCTGTTCAATATAAATAAGCATTTATAAGCTTTCTGCATTTTTCATCTCTCAATAAATGCTATAAACAATTTTTTTTAGTACCTAAGTAGCAAAAACTGCGCTTAGGATCTTTCAATGTGACAACTGTGTAAAATGATTGTGTCGAATATTAACTACTCGGAATAAAATCATTAATCATCTTGTTAACAAGATAGCCATCAGCTACCTGGACATGGTGCCAGTGGACTGGCATAAAAGAGAGCTTTCAATGGGCTGGGGAGAAAGAAACAACAGAAATAGTCAGGCTCTGTTCTAATTGCTTCAGTATTAAAAAAACTGCAAAGGGAGATGAGCATGAGTCATTTACTTTGGGGCCAAATTTTTCTAGTTTTGAGTCACGTTGAGCAATATCATGCTGCATGTGTGATTCTGCAGAAATCAATGCAACTCTCATCAAATATTATTCAGTGTTAATCAGAATATCTGCAACTTGCTTGTAGAGTTCAAGAGGGAATTTTGAAACTAGCTTGAGATGACGAAATACATCGTGGCATGGATAGAAGCCTTTTCTCCTTTCAGTGCTGGCGTCAGAAAGGGTTCATATCTCGTTCCTATCTTTGCACTTGCTTTCTAAACTTGCAGATTATCTGCCAAGTTTTTGCATGATTTAGATCATCTTTCACAAAGAGCAACCCCTCCTCCGGCCCTGAGAAAGAGGCTTTGACACACTAGATTTTAAGACATTTTGGGAGAGGTGAAGTGTTGAAAGAGGAAACTAACCACTTTTTAAGGGAAACTTGGAATCTCTAGACTGTTAAGCACTTGCCATTCCCAAGAATGTTGGGAGGAAAAAAGAAAAACTGGTTATTTGATTCATCATAAATATTTGCTAGAGTTCCTGCTCATGCTAGAGACAGGGAGACTATTTCTTCAGGTATGAGCTGAAGTAATTGCAGATTCAATAGAAAACTCCGTGGCATTTACCAATAAAACGTAGCTACACTTGTCAATGTCACAAAAGAATTATGTCAAAAAGGTCTTATTTCCTTCTTTAAGATAACAACATTGATAAAGATCAGTGCTGGAATTATGTGTCCACTTCTGGGATCAATGCTCTCTAAAGGCATTAGGAAAACAGAGAGACTGCAAGACCCCTTTGAGAGTTGGACATAATCCTTTACTGTGACAGACCAGACAAGACAGATCTCAATAACTCATTTGAAAAAGTACATTTAGAAAAGATCTGATTATAGTGCATAAATACTACCCTGGAAAGAAAACATCAGACAGGAAAGGCTGTGTGATAAGCAGAAGGAAGACTACAAGGATCAAGAGCTGAATCCTAAGCAAAACTAATCTAAATTAAAAATTAGGCATCACTACCTAATCATGGGGAAAGAGGTAAATTACTGGAAAGAAACTTCGAAAAGAATCTGAGCACTCTACCCCACTGGATACCACTACAAAAATATGCTTCTTCTAAAGCCAAGGTGTTGGCCGTGTGACAGGGTAACTGGATGAAGTCAGCTGGCCTATGATGACAAGGTGGGATTAGCCTAGTAGTCAATTCTAGTCTTAAAAACAGCAGTAAATAACAAGAATAAAAATTTAGAAAGTTGAAAAATGTGCTTAATAATGACTCTGCAGACTTGATGGGATCTCCACTCACCTGCACAAGTGCTGCTATTGAAATACCACAGTACTTAGGAGCAAAGTCATAGCCTGAAGGGCAATCTGCTGTAGTAATGCAAGGCAGAAAAAAGCAAACAAAAATGTTTTGGTTGTCTTTATGCTTGAAGAAAATGTAAACAAGTTTCCAGATATTTTGCTGAGCTCACCCTCAGAATAACAGAGTAACAAATTTTAAAAGTTAAATAACTTGCATCCTGAAGTCCTTTCAATGAATTGATGCATCCAACTGATGATTCCTGATGGTTGTACACAGGGATGGAAAGTACTTCAAATAAAATCTGAGTCTTTCTAAAACTCAGGGAATTGAAAGAGGAAATTTAAACAGACAGTTTTGACTCCGTGTGACAAGATGCAAAAGGAAATGACGTGGAAAGTCATTTCACAAACCCCCAATTTAACACTCGAGGTTTTGAATTAAGTTGTGTCCAATTTCATTCTAACAAGACAACACATATGCACTATTTTCATGGAATTTACTGGAGGGATGTGATTCACGAAGATACTTATTAGACTTTACCATTTATTTATATGATGATTATCTGAAAATAAAAATTTCTATGGTTGTGATAGCTTGAAATGTTATAAATTTGACCTTTTTATTACTGTTAAAATAAATCCTTCCTGATATCTATGATAAGAGGACACTGGGTGTTTTCCTTCTTTTATTGCTATCATACCTCATTTAAAAAAAATATCACTCTTCATCATCTGACAACAAAAAATAGGATGCCTTTGCTTTTCAGGGCAGAAGAATGAAGGTTGGACTTAAAAGAGAAGCTAACATTTCTATTTGGTATTTTGTAATGAAAAGGACTTATTAAGAATGGCTTTAGGCCCATTTATTTAGCAGCTGCAAAGGCTTTGTCTCTTTAAAAGCCAGCTAGCATGAACCCATTCTTATGTACATGGGATTCAAATAAAAATGTAAGAACGAATTCCTTGGTTTAATACCCCTTCCATTAAAAAGTAATGTTAAATACCTTTATGTAAATTGAATAAAGATAATGATGGCAAAAAGCATTAGCTCAACACAAGGATGTGTGCACTGCTCCTTCGGGGAGCAGTATACAGCAGCCAGCCACAGATTGTTCACACGCAGGAGCACCACCTCACCCACAGGCTGCATTTCAGAGGGAGGAAGTAATTGCAATGTCTGCGACACTACACAACAGAACTGGATTGGAATTTCTGGCATATTTGACATAAACTACTAAAATCTATGAAAACTGAATAAAAGTTGGATGAAACCTAAATCCTGCATGAATTAGAGATGATAAAGATGCTCCTGAGCCACAGAACTCCTCTAAAGCACAATAATGCCCATTCAAAATCCTTTTATCTCTGGGTATTTCTGCACTTCCTTTGTGCCTGCAAGCTGCTGTGCATAGATCAACACTGCTTGGCTCCCATTTCCTTCTGAGCTTGCTGCTAAGTTGTGGAGAGTATCGTCTGCCATTTCAGCACTCCAGCTTACAAGATGGGTCCCTGGTGTTGGCTCAACAGTGGCTTGTTTCACAAGCAGCCTGAGCAAGTTGTGGCTTTTGTAACTTTGTCTGTGGCTCATTTATTCCAGCGCTTTTCCATGCCAGCAGGACTGAAGAGCTGCTTTCTTTCCAATGTCTTTAGATCAGACAGGCAATGCTGTGTTGCCGGCTTCCAGGACTGGATTTTGTTTAGAGACCTACACATGATGAATAAACATAGATACTTATTGCTTGAAAGTCACCTTTAAAATAAAAATAATCAACATATTTCTGCAACCGAGATTTTTATTGTTAGGCAAGACTTAGCAACGTAATGTGCTGCCAAAGGTTGTTTCCATACTGACCCATTTACTGTACAAAAAATTGCTTTTCAGTTTAAGAAGCACATACAACAGGCTGTGATGTGCAGTCTGAAATGGAGAAAAGCTATCCTTTTTGCAAGTAATCCTATCTTATCAAATCTGTCTTGCAATAAACCAAGATGCAAGGAGTGATGGATGAGAAACAATTTACTGCCAAGATAACCTTAGCCTGACTGAGCCTTGCAAACTGCAGCTCCAAATTATTTATCAGACTTTACAGAGTTTGTCTTGGATTTGACAAATGTAGACACGTTAGGCAAAGGTCTGCTTGCTATAACTGAAATCTGTAATCACATATATTTATTTTTTACTTCATCTGTTTTGCATTCTGCTGCTTCTGCTAAAATGGAAAAGTTTAAAAATTGTGTTATGAAAAGTTTATATTTTCTGTATCCTGCCCCTGAGTAGTAAAAGACATCATTGTCTAATCAATGGAAATAAAATTTCATATCCATGATGCTACCAACATTTTCTTAAACATAGCTCTCTTGTATTCATAAACAATTCCAGTGACAGACAGTTAACATTTTCTGATCATTAACTGCCATTACCTACATTTTTCAAACCTGTTTACAGAATTGCTTTTGAAACTTCAAGAAATTGAAATAAGATTTTTCCCTATCAACACAAAGCATGAGGAGTCATCTCTAAGAGAAGCAGTAAAGCTGGAGCGTGACAGAGTAAAACTCAAGCAACTGAAGGCTATAGATGGCTTTAAAATAAATGTAAATACTTATTTCAATATGAAGAATTGGTTTGCTTGTTTATGTATATTTATAATAAATATGCCACTGCAGTTTAGCTGAATTAAAATTCAGCAGAATGTGTAGCACGTGTATTTTGTGTACAAGGCAATAGAAGTCCTTGAAATCCATGCACAGCAACACTTAGAAATGTGGCCACATAAACTGTGTTTTGTCAGCAAAGGAAATCGTTGTCTATTCTATAATGCTGTCTGAGATGCAGCAATGTAAATGTTAAATGGGAAATGTCATTCAAGAGGACACAGAAATAGGAATCACGAAGTTCTGATCTTCTCACTACTCATGAAGGTACAAACCTGAGATAACAAAGAAATGTCAAATTTTTGCAAATGTCACCCTTGAAAGGTTTAGTAATCTGTAGTCACTCTTCAGGGGAAGGCTTCACCTCCTCCATATTTTTAAGGACATTAGAGAAAATTGACAAAGTAACATCAGAAAAGTTCAAAGCATACCGGAACACACAGAAGAAATTAATGCTACATGAAGAAAATTCTAAATAGTTGATTAGGAAGAAAGCAATTCAGGTAACTGGCATCAGTAGGAATTACATTCATTCCTAAACCACATAGAGAGTAATGCCACTGGAAGAATGAGACTGACTAAATCAAAGGCTTTGAGATTCTTGGATGGGAAGTGTACGGATTAAAAAAAATTATAAAAATTGTACTGAATTTTAAAAGAAATCACTTTTTTTTGTTCTTTTAAGATAAGTTTGCCTTTGCCAATAGTAACAGAATTAACAAGTTTTTCAAGGCTTACCTTAAAGGTATAAATATTTATGTGTTTATAGATACATTCTTATTGAAATAAACTGTGCATCAAAGCATCAAAATAAGAATTGGAGTGACCTTTCCTAAACATCCTTACTGCACTGATATACTGTTCCCAACAGCATAATTAAATCAACTGGATGAAACTAAATCAAGCAGTAGGGGTCCCACCACTTACCTCATATGCAGTTTAATTTTGGGGAACAGTCATTATGTTAAAAGGTTTTCCTGAAAAGTACATCAGATGTTAGCTTGGTTTAATGTCAGTGCTCACCATCCTGCATCTTTCTTCTTTTCTTTTTTCTTTATAATGAAGCAGTTATAAATCATTGTCTGCAATGGAATTAAATCAAATGATGCATACAGCAAGTAAAAAGATCAGTGCCATAAAAACTGGCAGACTGGAAAAATATTAACATGAGTACATGACACATAGACAAGAAAAAGGAGTTTTGAACTTTATTGAGAATACAAAATATGGCATCACTGTAGCTACATGAATTTGGACCAGGCAAGATATTGGCAGTAATTTCTAAAGGGTGACACTTTGTACTCCTCAGCCATGAAAGAGTCCTCATGGGACTGAGACAACAGATCTTAATTGTTAGGTAGAGATTAAGTAAGATTATGCAAGGAGGTTGCTCTGAACAGGCAAGGAAAGGTGGAGTACTGAAAATTTCTCATTGTTTCATAGGTTATTATATTAAAGAGTGAGTTAAATGCTGATATTTGGGGTCCACTCAAGATAGCCAGTAGATTACCTGTAACCCTTTCCTCACACTCAAAAAAAAGCAGAACAAAAGGGAGCACGCTGGAGAATAAATACCAGCAGGAGTACAAATGCCATGAGTTTCTTTTCTGTACTGTAATTGCTGTCTATTTTAATATGATGTTTGAGAAGCAATGATCCATAAAAGTGGCAATTATTTAATACTTAGATCACTGCGCTTCAGACACTATTCCCCCACAACTTCTGTATGTTCTGATTTGTAACTCAGGTAACTGCACAATAGACACTAATCACAACTCAAACAAAGTGAAGAGTTTCTTTCCGCAAGATCAAGGAGGGAGCACATGATTAAAACCTCTGTTTACATGCATGCAAGTCATGTTGGGCATCCCATCTGCAACTCTGTTCTGAGTTCAAATATGGTCTTAACAGAAGAACCAGAAGCTCAGCTGCTGAGTGCTGTCAGAGGCTCCATCATTCTCCTAACAAAAGCAGAAATGTACCATGGAGAAAAAATTTGACATCACAGACATATTCAGAAGGCAATGGGCCTGCATATTCTGTCAGGGATAAAATCTGTCCCCCTGCCAGAAACCCCTCCACTTTCAGGTAATCCTATATGTTTCTGCACTGGCTAAACAGGGCTAAAATCTACAGGCTAAGGCTCAAAACAACAGTCAGCTCCTATGTATGGGATTTACTATACACATCGCATCTCCAAAGGGAAGCAAAACACCTGTGTGACAATGCACAGCTCTGTGCCCAAGGGCTGAAGCCAGGAGCTGAACAGCCAGATTGGAGACAGTGGTCAGCCTTGCCTAGAAGCTCCCTGACCTCTCTGAAAGCCTCCCACCTCCTCCAGCTGGTTTGCATTGGTATTTCTGATCAGCTGGCCAGCAGTATGCTGCTGCATTTTTGGAGACTAGTCCTGTTTTGGTTTGGCACGGCCTGGTTTTGGGTAGCAGGGGGGCCGCAGAGATGGCTCCTGTGAGGAAGCTGCTGGAAGCTTCCCACCATGTCCGGCAGAGCCAATGGCTGATGGCTCTGAAGATGGACATGCTGCTGGCCAGAGCTGGGCCAATGAGAGAGGCTGGTAATGCCTCTGTGATGACATATTTAAGAAGAAAATCAAAACAAAAGGTCACAAGTTTTTGCTCTTAGTCAGAGAAGAGGAGGAGGTGAGAACATGTGAGGGAAACAACATGGGGACACCAAGGTCAGTGGAGAAGGAGGGGGAGGAGGTGCTCCAGGCGCCGGAGCCGAGGTTCCTCTGCGGGCCGTGGTGCAGACCATGGTGAAGCAGCTGTGCCCCTGCAGCCCATGGGGATCCACGGGGAAAGCAGAGATCCACCCGCAGCCCCTGGGGGAGGTGCCCACGCTGGAGCGGGTGGATGCCTGGAGGAGGCTGTGATCCAGTGGGAGACCCGGTGGAGAGAGAGGGCCCTTGCTTCCAGGCTGGAGCAGCCTGTCCTTGGAGGACTGCACCCCATGGGAAGAGACCCACGGCGCAGCAGTTTTGGGAGGGCTGTGTGCCCGTGGGAGGGACTCACGCTGCAGCAGGTGCGGTTCGGCTGCTGCTCGTGAGAGTGGAGCCACGGCGGGAAGTTCACGGAGAACTGTCTCCCGTGGGAGGGACCCCACGGCCTCAGAGTGAAGGACTCTTCTCCCGGAGCAGCGGAAGGAAATCTTGGTGATGGACTGACCAAAACCCCCCTGCCCTGCCTCCCTGCGTTGTCGGTGGGAAGGAGGGAGGGCCTGGGGGGCAGAAGGTGTTTTAAGGGCTTGTTTTACTTCTCATTACCCTCCTCTGATTCTGTTAGGAATAAATTTCACTTAGTAATTAAGATTGAGCCTGTTTTGCCCTTGAAATATTTTCTCCCTCTCTCCTTATCTCACTCATGAAGTCTCTGTTAACCCCTTCTCCTCTGCTCCCTCCGTTTGCCCAGCTGGGGTGGGGGAGGGTGAGTGAACGACTCTCGTGGGTGCCTGGCGTTGGGCCAGTGTCAAATCACAACAAGTCCTCATTTCAGTAAATGCTTTATGTCTAGTCACAGTGTGCCATGATAAAACTCCACCCCACGATGCAGATTCGGGTGAGGTGGAAAGGCAGTTACCAGGATTCTCTCAGATCCAGGTGGAGTGTCTGCCTCAGGCACTGATCAGCACTGCTGCCTGCAGAGAAGTGGCAAACGCACAGCAGGCAACAGCGGAAAAGACAGACGATGATAATCACCTTTGAGAAACGTTTAATAACATAATCTAGCCTAATTCTGTAAAAACCTCACAACTGTGATTTTCCCCATTCTACCTCATCCTAGACTCCAATTTTCTCTGAATTTCTGCTTGCAGTAGTCGTTATCTATACGTAAGGTGCTGATGCACTTGAGCAAGCTGAAGTACAAGTTATTGCTGCTTAAAATACATTAGTATTTTAACACTGTGAGTGTTGTATTATTTTATATTCTTTTTTTTCTGAGATCTTAGCACACACCATTCTCTTTACCTTACATGTGTCTGAACACATCAGCTGATTAAATCCTGGGGTACCACTGTAGACAAGGGATACTCCAAAGGAAGTTCAAATCCCTAAGCTAAAAGTCTGAAATACCTGACTTTTTTAGTTCTGTCTCGGAGGTATAAATACTATACCTCATACTTTGAATTAACTCAGTCAAAGGCTATGAAATGGCATCAATTGCTTTGTCTGGCAAAATGCTGCCAAGCTAGTTACTATCAGGTCCTCACTGGTAGCAGTTACTTTACATTAGAGGGAAGAGGTGAATTCACCACTTTGAGGTGGCGCAGAAAGCTTTTGCCAAGACAGACAGTGCTGGTTAGCTGTGTGACAATGTTGTTGTGAGTATTTTTATATTAAAAATATCCTTGTTTTGCACCTCCACTTTAGCAGTGATTGCCACCCTAATTTTTCAGACTTTCAAACTGACAGAGGAAAAGCTAGATATCGTAATAACAAGGACATATAACAATCAAAATGCAAGATGCCCCTTTGCAAGTTGGGAAAGGAGTCAGTCACAAGGCAATCTCCTCCCATACATTTATGTCATCTCAAAATAATCAAAATGTCTTATCACATCTGTCATTTTCCTTTCTTGTGCACTGTCACTGCACCTACATTTTCACTCAACGTGCTAACTCTTCTGCTTCCAAAAACCATTCAGGATCTTCCCAATTTCTCCTTAATTTCAGTCTTCAGTCTTCAGATTAAACATAGATCCCAGTCAAATTCACTGCTTCAACCTTCATAAAATATTTTCACCATTGCGCTACAGCAAAAGCAATAAGGGCTCAGCTGGCTGAGGTCGCTTTTTAGTTTTTGAAGTGTTCAATTATGCAGCAGGAGAGATGAAATGACTTTCAAGTATAAAGCAAGCAGCTTGGAAGAAAAGGAAAATAATCTGAGGAGGGAAAGGTCAGAGTTCAATTTCCAGGTTTTTTAATAGGAATGCAAAGCACAAAGAGGTACAATGGCCAGCAGAACAGATCAGATACGTGTAAAATGAGGGAATGTGATGATAATGTTTCTTATTCCATTTTTAAATGCTCTTAGGATTCTTTTTATGTCAGCATCTTCTTCCCCTTCCTAGCTGGGTAAGTCAATAAACTGAACCTTTCCTTCCCTATGGAAAACAGTTTCTGGAACATAACTTGGGGCCCAATTCGAGTAACACAGCAGAAGATCATTTACTTTGAAAGAAAAATTATGGACCTTTGATAAGGTGCTTGTGAGAACCCTGTGTTTTATGTACCTTTCCCACTCCGTTTTTTGCATGAACATCATCTGCTGAGTATTTGCGATTCCACAGGGATTACAACTGTGACAGTAGCTAATCTCGAGTGGACTCTACCTTAAATGAGCATAAAGTTGCTTCTGCAGCTGAGCAATTTAGCCCACTGTTAGACTAAGGTATGTTGTAAGAGGCAGAAGAGGCTCAATGCTGCTTGCACAGCCACGACAGGCTCTGAGGCAGATCCCCAGCACGGACAAGGGAATTCCCAGCAGAGGTAAAACAAAATGAAGTATGACCCTCACTGCCGTCCCAATCCCCTCTGGGGGATCCCTCCAGCAGAAGAGGGAGAGCACACACAGCCCTTTGCTGCTCCCTTCATGGCCCAGAGACTGCATGAGAGAGTTCGTGCTCAGGCCCTGGTGGGAGGGGAAAGGAGAGAGCTCAGTGCTCAGCCGAAAAACACTCCGTGCTGTGCTGCTGCAAATCACAGCAACCACCAGCGCTGTTTTAAGCTACATTTCTGAAGCACCTAAAATGTGGGAGTTTCAAGTCACCTCTGCCTGCCCTGAGCACCAAGCTGTGCCCCACGAGGAGAAACCCAGCCAGCCTTTACCCTGCCTGCATGTAACGCATCAGGCTCTCCTTACAGCTCCAGTCTGCAAAAACACCTTGTTTTGGATATTGTGCTAAAGTGTGAGCACAGCACTCCCCAACTGGGCAATAAAATACTAGCAGTGAAAATGTAAGGCTGGAACTGGAGAAAAAGCTCCAAAATTCGGCTGAGAAAATAATTGGAACTTGCGCTCCAGATACGTTTAGAGTCTGTTTGTTTGGTTTTCTTAATATGACTGAAGTGATCAAAATCTCTCATTTACAATTTTCAGCTAATCCTTCCACATATGCAGTAGACACTGCAATCCTTTTCATAGATGGAGTCTAATACTTCCTTTGTAATTAACGGACGAGTTTTCTTAATTGAAAAATTAGGATAAATCGCTCCACTTATGTGGAGTAGTTAAAGTCTTAAATAATAATCACTATGTCTGGATTCTGTCACAATTTATTCTGCTACAGAGCACCCTGTTTTCTTCTTATTTGATTGGAAATACCTCTCCCACGGCCTCTGTGGAAATGAGAAAAACAATGCTTTTTGTAACAAATATATTTAGAGGGGTTTTTTAACAGTTTGTTCTTCTCACTCTGCAGCACATTCTACTTGCTGCAGTCCAGATCTGATGTCAGAAATCTTGGAGTGCACATATCCGTGTGTCTCTGAGAAACAGAGAAGCATGTAATAAAGTGACTCTGCATGTATTTCCATATAACAGTATAAAATTCTTTGCTTCATTCTTACCTTGTCTGATACAGTCACAGGTAAACAAATGCCCTAGAAATTGCATTTGCTGCGTGCTTGTACTGAACACACATCACACTCTTTATTTCACTCAGATAAAGTAGCATGAAGCCTCTTCCCACCTTACAAAGCTGTATGGCATCAACCACAAGACAGGGACAGTAGCTGACAGTGCTCTTTCAGTGAAAATATCACCTTATTGCCACCAGATCTAAAAAAGGTGTAAATTATTCAAAGGCAAAAATATTATTAATAAGAGCCAGCTTCATCTGAGACGCAAAGTTTAGCATTCCAGTTCTTCATACAAAATTGCCTTCAGCAGCTCTGAGCAGGAATGTCTGCATCATTGAGATCTTTCTTATTTCTTCATATCTTAAATGATACACCTAGACATTTATTAAGGAATATATGGATATCTGGAAAGTACTGGAACATTTCTGTCCTGTAAAGGTACATTTTAGGCAATGCCACACCAGCTGTAATTGACTACCTCTCTGTATTACAGTTCCTCTCTGCTTACATTGGACATAATTTAATAAAGATATTTTAAAAGTAGCAACACATGTCTTGTATATACAGATTAATAACTAATGCCTTTTAATGACTTTGATTATATTTGGAATAGGAGAGTTGACCTGCAATGTCTTTCTTGGCTCTGATACCGGTTATATATTTTCTCATTAAAAATTAAGCCCATTTAGGCTGAGCTAAATGAACCTGATGGTTTGATCTTAAGAAATACTGTGACCTTTTACACTGAGCTGAAGAAAATAATCAACATGGTGCTTCACATTCCCTATTCTTCAATTCTATCAAGAAGGCTCTGTGTTGTGAGGAGGATTGCTTGAGGTGCTAAAAGCATGTTTATTTCATATTTATAATAATTCATCTTCATTTAATGACTTTGTAGCAGCCTGATTAGCATGATGAGTATAGTTTGGAAAGGAAAGCTGGTCCTGCAGAAAACATACTAATGTGAATTCTAAGAGAGATTTCATTTCTAACTCAGCTGCTCATTTTTTGCTACACTTCAGAAATTCCTTCAGATTGTGTTCTTGATCAGTAAAATGATTTCATCTTTGCTTCACCTCATTCTACCTTAAGCCTGCGAGTTAGACAAACCATAGGACAACAGGGCCCTTGGCACTGCAAGCACTACTGTCATAAAAACAATTTTCTTTTGGCTGGTATATTTTGATGACAGATAAAAAGCTGTTGCTGTCTGTGGTAATTCTGGATTATACAAATGCCGAAGTTTTTATCAATACCACAACATTTTTATTGTAACATTAGTAGCAAATAACAAGCTGTTGTCTTTACTGCTGCGGCAGGTGTTCTTTTTCTGCCTCCCTATTTCTTTGTTTCACCATTGCTGAGGAAATATTACCCTCCATGCCTACAGTGAGTAATTTTCCTTATGTACTTTTTGATCTGTAGTATTTTGGCAAAATTTTCTAAATGCTCTCCTGGTTTCATCTTCTCTCTGCAGAGAATACTTTCCCTTTACAAAACTGAACTCAAACTAGGAATTACAGAGCTTTCATCTGCTGACACTGGAAAAAATGAGCTCCTCAAGAAATATCCTCTACATTACTCCTCTCTTGTATCACATCCTCTGTGAATATTAGCATCTTTCAGGGGGAAGGAAAGGACTCTATGTAGCAGGCACTGTGGGAAAGGGTAAAACAAGAATCCAGCAGGGACCTTCTTCCCACTCTCCACCCTGCCAGGCCCTGGGGACCCATTTACAACCTCCATAAGGATGTAGGATGAGGACCAGTGATAGAGAGGAACTAGCTAAAGATGAAAAGGACAGATAGGCAGAAGCAGATGAACCAAAGAGTCAGGGATATCTGTAGTACTTGCAGCAGCCACAGCTAGATTTCTTCTGCCCAGTCTTGGCTGTACACGGATACCTCTGCTCTCTCTCCCACTTGCTGTAGATGTCCTTGCAGCTGTGCATTTCACACTAGATCTCTTCCTATCTTTTCCTCTTCCCTATTTCCCACCAGATCTCTTCCCATCTTTTCCTCTTCCCTATTTCCCACCATGAACCAAAAGGCTTATGCACTGTAAAACAACCTTCTTAACTACTTCACTTCTACACAGAACTTACAAGTCTTTTATTTGGTCCTTTTATATGCTTTACTCTTACTTCATCCTTTATCTTTTTGTGTTATAATCTGTATTTTACCCACAGGGATTATCTGCACCTCTGTACACAGTGAGATTCTCACACTGGCTGGTTTTCATCATGAACAGATTAAGCACAATGGGTGACATTAAACAGAGTACTGAAGGATATGGCAGGCTGAGGAGCTGAGTGAGCTGGCTGAGCACAGATGCTCGTGTGCAGAATGATGAAACAGCAGCCTCTCAGCCCAGGGACATGGGTTGTACACTGCTGGAGGAACAGTCAGGACACCACTGGGTTGTCTGTCCCGTCACACCGTGCTGACTGAGTGCAAGCCAATAAATGATGGCAGGGCTGAGAGTCAGTAAGTGACCCAGAGGACTAATCTGATGATGTCCATCACAAAAAGCTCTGCTTGAACTGAGCAACTTGACAGCAAAAGAGACACCAAATGTGTCACTTCTGGAGTTAGTCAGTGCTTCCCTAACCAACTCAGGAACAAACTTGATAGCAATCCTGCTGATTCAGTGGCAGAGCAATTTGCTCATTGTTCCACATGCAGATCCCTCACATGCTAACATAAATATACCCACTGGGATGATTTTTAAAATGTCTACCTCTTCTCTTGAGGGTTGACTTACAAAGTTGGCTGATATTACTGCATAAACAGAGAGCCTGATTCTCTTCTCACACTGATTGTAGGCAACAGTGATGCCTTTGGCTTGAATTGACATATTTCTAAAAATCCAGGCATTCACCTGAGCATCCTTAAGCTGAGTCTGATAGCTGATGTAAAGACAAGGTGGCAAAAAGCACAGTTTCCATACAGTAACAGTAATGGATTTCCTCTTACTTCTAAAGGATAAAGATCTGGCTCTATGTCAGTGAGTGTGTGACATCAATGTACTGCAGAATCAGGAAAGGCAAACGAGACCTGGGGAGGTATAAATTGAGGTGTCTTCTTCCTCCAGGGAACATAATTACACATTATTGTCCTAATGAAATTTCGACTGACATACTGTGTTCTGTTCCCATCACTCATGCACAGAAATTATGAATTCCAACCATAGCAAATGCAGAGCAGAACATTCACATGACATCTTAGGACAGACTGCTGAAGAGCACAGCTTGTTCACTTCAGCAAAATGAGGACTACAGGGAATAATCCCACCCCAGAAACACACCAGGATGAGGGAAAATGCTCTTTTAACTGAAGAACAATGCTGGAGGGAAATCAAGTTAATATAGACCAGCTAGAAATAATTTGGGGCTGGAAGCAGAAGTTGGCATCTGACAGTCAAAGAAATGCAGCTGAGCATAGCTGGGGCAGAGCCCTCTACAAACAGGAGGTGTCAGGGATCAGTGTCATTGCTCTATGCCTGTTCCCCAAGGTGTCAGTTGGAGCACAACAGTGAACAGCCCTGGCTGCTGTGCTGAGAACCTTGTAGAAGTGCTTGGACTTTTGCTTCTATGTGGTTCTTTCCTATTTGTGTTTTCCTGGGCACCAAAATTGTGACAACAATGCAAATCTACCCATACTTGTGAATTCCAATAGTTTCAAATGAAAACCCTTGTCTTCTTCCTTCGTCTAATAAAATCTGCTTCCCCCAAACTGTTTTACATCTGAGGCTCAGGGAGGGAGGGAGGCAGAAGGTGTGCAGCAAGGACCCTCAGCACCATCAACTTGGGGGTTTGGCTGGGTGGCAGAGAAGGAAGGAAAAAAAGAAGGAAAAAATAATTAAAAACAAACAAAAACCCAAACAAACAAAACAAAACAAAACAAAACAAACCATAACAAAAAATCCCAAACCGAGTCCCACTCCTCGCGTCGTGCGAGGCTCTGCCGGGAACCTGCGTCCTCCACCCCGGGGAGTGGGGTTGCCTCCGAGGGGCTGCCGCCAGCCTCGGGGCGCCTTTCCCCGCTCCTCACGCCCACCCCCGCATGACTCACGCGATGTCTCATTCCCCGCCCGCCCCCGGCGAAAACTTTCCCCGGTAACTTTCCCGGGGCCGGTTCCCCGCTCCCCCTCCCCGATGGCAGGGGCACACACACCCCCTCATCCCAAGCCCCGCTGGAGCCACTGGCGGCGGGGCGGCGGGGCCGGGGGGGATGTCGTAGTCGCCGCGTCAGCGGGAGCCCGACGGCGATTGGGGGAGGCCGCCTTGTCCCCGCGGTCACCAATTATAAAGTGCCGCCGCCGCCGCCCGCACACGCTCCGCAGCGGCGCGCCCGGCCCCGGCAGCGGGCTCGGCTCGGCGCCCCCCGAGCCGCCCTCGCTGGAGCTGCCAGCACCCCCGGCTGTGCCTGCCAGCACCCCCAGCTGTGCCTGCCTCCCCCGGGGCTCCTGCAGAGGCTGCTCGGTCTCGCTATAAATAATAGGGGCTCCGACGCCGAGGCTTCAGCAAGGCGCAGCATCTTCCTCGGCAGCTCCCGGGACCCCGAGGGCAGCGTGTGTGTGAGTGAGCTGCTCTGCCCGCGGTCGGGACCGAGGGAGGGCCGGCGCGGCTCTGCCGGGGCTGGTGCCGGCGTCGGGGCGGTTACTTGGGGCGTCCCGGTGGGAAACCCTTCCCGGGAGGGACCGGGATCCCGTCCGTGCCGCTCCGCGGTGCGTCTCTCCTCCCCCTGTGGTGCCGGCTTTTGCAGGCAGGGAGGGATAAAGTGTTTGGGGACGAACACTTTGACCAGACGGGATCTTCTGGGTGCTTCATCCTCCGGGTCCGCTCCTGTTCCGAACGCAGGTCTGTTGCCTTGCAGCTGCCAAGCGCCTGCTCAGTTTAAGCTCCAGCTTATCCTGCAGGCGCAACCACCCCGGCCCAAAACAGCGTGAGTTTAGCGGAGTTGGTTTGAACATTTTCACGCCGCCTTTTCCTGCTCCGAGGCTGGGGGAGGCAGTGCCGGGGGTGGGAGCGGGAGGAGGCGGCTGCCGGCTGACCTGTCCTTCTTGCAGCCCCATGGCGTTGCTCCTGAGACTCGGCTGCTCGCTGCTGGCCCTCAGCACCTGCCTGCTCCCGAGGGCGCGGGCCGACTGCGCCCGCGACTGCGCCGCCTGCGCCTACCGCCTGGGACCCCGCGCCGGCATCCACCCCCTGGTAAGCGGCACCGGGGCCGCGGCCGCCTCGGCGCCCCGGAACCCCAGCGGCCGGGCCGCTTCCCTCTAACTGGGAAGGGAGGAAGGGGGAAGCGAGGAAAAACAGCGAAATAAGAAAAATAAATAGCGGGGGAAGTGACCGGGGTCGCTTGGAAGACCTTTTTCTGAAGGGAGGAGAGAGGGAGGAGCGGGCTTGGGGGCGCTGGGGAGAGGGCGAGGCGGGAGCGGGGGCCGCCGATACAAACCCAGAGCGCCCCGAGGAGCCCCCGCAGCCCGCCCGTCCCTCCCGCTGCCCGACGGCGAGCGGCGGCTCTCGGGGACGGGGACGAGCGACACCGCCCGCCGAGCGGCCCCGCGGGGAGCAAGGAAAAGGCCGAACGAAAACGTAAGGAGGAAGGGAAATCCGACTGGAGAGGGCATCTCTGCTGGGAAAGGAGGGGTCACTGCCGGGCATTCCAGCACTGGCAGGACGGGGGGAAGCCGAGCAGAACGGGCCCGACCCTCGTCCGCTGGCTCCATGGTAAGATGAGCTCTCTCCGGGCGGGGTAGCTCTCAAGCTGAAAAGGTCTGCCTGAAATCTCACTAAAAAAAAAGTGGGTTTGAAGCCTGTTTGAGTAGCAGTACCTTCGCTGCTTCTCCTCTCTGCAGAGCTGAACAGCGTTAGGAATATGCGTGTGAAAGATCCCTTTGGCATTGGCTTCTAAGACAAATCGTGCTAAATCCAGAATCAGGGGGAGTGGGGGGTGGGGGTTATCTGTAATTTTTATGATGTTGAAATTACTTAAAAGAATAGTCACAGAGGCAACTCAACCTGAAATTTAAAGATTGGGGTCAGTGAAAGTCTGGGGTCCGTCAGACCCCCCTGAAGAAGGTGGGAACTCTGCCAAGTGCTTTGCACAGGTTGTTCCTGACCTCAAATACACGCACACTGAGGCATCATGCTCTCGGCACATCGAAATTATCTGAAAAGTTTTGATCCTATCATGTCACTCATCGGTTGCTTGGGAGCATGCAAAAGGAAAGACTTGGCTCTCTAGCCAAGAGAATTAGCATTAGAAACCACTGAGTACTTCTACTTATTCCAAAAGCTCAAGGACTCTTAACCATAGCAGGCTCAGAAAGGCAATATTGTTTGGACAGCTGGCAAAATAGTTCGCTTTACTTTTTTTTTTTCTTGCATTAGCTTTCAGTCAAACTTTAGCTTTAATGTCAACTAGGGTAGAAAAAGTAGTAGTTTGCCATTATGAAGAGAGACATAGGTGCTTTTTGGAATGTGTGTTCTGCATGTCTATATTGATAGTCTCTCTTGGACACCTTCAGTAATCATTAAGGAAAGAATCAAAGTCCTATTCTGTAACAATGTTTATTAGCTAAATAGGTAAAGAAGCAATGTAGCATACCTTGTATTTTTTAAACATGTATGAACAATTCTTGGAAACTATTGTTTCTAGATATTAGACAAGAATCACATGATAACTGAATTTATCACATTGTATTTGTGAGATACCAGACTTTCCACATTGTACCTGGTCATTCACACCTATGGAGTATGTTCTGCTGACAATAGGAGGTTATTAAAACTAACTGAGAAAGGTAGAGACCTATTCTTGCTTTGAGTTAGAGCAATGCCAAAGTCAGACTGAAGCTGAAATCTTATTCTGTACACAGCATGACTATAATATATAGTAATAAGCATGTGATGCCAGTTAAATTATTGTGTTGCAAAATACATCTCTGCCTCTAATTTTCTTGTGATCATGCAAAAAAAAAATCATATTTAAATTTCTCAGACTAAAGTGAGGCTCAAGAGACAGGTAATGCAGTGGACAATGAGCTAGAACGCATCATCTATAGTCAGAATGAGTGTTTCTCTTATTGAAAATATTGATGATTTTTTCTTTACTTATTGTGGTATGAAAACCATGGACAAGAAGAAAAAACACTGGATTACCTTTTTTTTACAACTGAAGGGAATGGCTCCACAAGAAGTAAACTCCCCTGACACAAGAGAGACAACAGTAGCTAGTATCTATGTTATCATCACAAGGCAGGTTATCAGATATGCATAAGGTACTGAAAGCTTTTTTAATGTCTTAGCCTGAAAATTTTTCAGTACAGTCAGGAACAACACAGCTTAGGGTTTTTTCCTTCTCTTTGATGGTCACTGCTTTCCAGCTAGCAAAAAATGGAACTTTGATCCTGCCCTAAGAGAGCCTGTTCTTCTGCATTTCTGTTGGTACATGTTGGAGTGGTCTGTTCCACAAAGAGAAACTAATGGCAACACACAGCCTTTAAAGCTCTGCAGTGCATTGAAGATACCGAACAGTACAGCGCGGCTGGCTTCTTTGCAATGACCATGCTGTGCAACTTCTTTTCTAAAATTTCTGGATGATACTTTTAATTATGAAGATTGAATACACTTCTACACTTGCATTATGAAGCAAACCACAATTGGTTTTTAGTTTCCCAGTAGTAAATAAAATTAAAATAAATCATAACTCACAGAAGTGTAAGGGAGATGCAGGAATTGTACTTGTGGCTTCGTTTGAAACAGAAACATAGGTGCAGCCTTGACATAGAGGACCCACACTTCATATTATCTGGTAGTCTGTCTCGTAGAGTGGAGACTACCTTGTCCTTCAGAGAGGGATATGAAGCACTTCAAAACAGATGGGTACCAAATCAGCTATTCACAAAGAGCAGATCTTCCAAGCCACTCACAGAGAGAGGCTTGCTCATGCTCTTTTATAAGCAAGTAAACCTAAGATGAGGTGGTAGTGAGGTGATTGTAACTATCAAATAATTCTCAGTAAACCACATCCATTTTTCAGGCATGTACACTAGAATGTGAAGGGAAACTGCCTTCTGCCAAAGCCTGGGAGACCTGCAAGGAGCTCTTGCAGCTGGCAAAGCTGGATCTTTCTGAGGATGGCAACATTGCTCCAGGAGACAAGAAAGAGCTGGATGAGAACCATTTGCTTGCGAAGAAGTACGGAGGCTTCATGAAAAGATATGGGGGGTTCATGAAGAAAATGGATGAGCTCTATCGGGCAGAACCAGAGGATGAAGCTAATGGAGGAGAAATCCTGGCTAAGAGGTATGGAGGGTTCATGAAGAAAGACTCGGATGACGATGCCCTTGCCAACTCCTCTGATCTGCTGAAGGAGCTTCTAGGAACAGGGGATAACCCTGAAGCGGCACATTATCAAGATATAAATGAAAACGACGGCGATGTCAGCAAAAGATATGGAGGCTTCATGAGAAGCATAAAGCGGAGCCCTGAATTGGAAGATGAGGCCAAAGAGCTGCAAAAGAGGTACGGTGGCTTCATGAGAAGAGTGGGCAGACCAGAGTGGTGGCTGGATTACCAGAAACGATATGGTGGCTTTCTTAAGCGCTTTGCCGACTCCATTCTCCCTTCAGAAGAAGATGGGGAAACTTATTCCAAAGAAGTCCCAGAGATGGAAAAGAGATACGGTGGTTTTATGAGATTTTAATACCTTTCCCTTTATCCCTTTTGTCCTAAATGAGAAAGACTGCCTTATTTGTCATAACTTATTGTAACGTGTTGCTTGTACTGTACAGTTTTTTACTGTCCTTGGTTAATGATGCAAACTGCAATTTGTTGTTTCAGGTTCTGTGTTCTTTCAAGTCAAATAACTAATTTCTGGTTTAGTCAAGTTTCAGTCTGTATTGTAGTTTCCATGCTAGAACTATTTTGATTACTGTATTCGTTTTCTTTAAAGAGGAACTACATCTACAGTAGAGTTGCTTAACTGTACATATAATAAATTCTTCATCCTAACAGCAAAAATTCTGAAGTGCTATTTTTTTCTCTCAGTAGTTTGATCAACAATCATCTCAATTTTTCTTTCAGCCATCAGAGGAGTGCCAACCTTTTTTTATGTAATTACAGAATTTGTAGTGCACACACAACAGCTGAAACATATTTTTGTCTTTAGTCTCCTCAGTTTCTTAGAACACTAGAATAATAAATCTAATCAGTTAGCAGAATAAATATTTAAAGCCTAAATTTATAAATTCATAGTGTTCAACAACTGACATAAAAAAGAAGAAAAATCACAAGTGTGTTTGACTTTAGGAACTAAAATCATTTCCCCATGTGAAACACAGTGACATGTTTGATTAGTTACATCTTTTATTTACATCCAATAAAGGATTGTACACTTGGCCTTTAAGTAACAAACACTAATTTAAAAAGTGGTAAGATAGTTTGTGCGAAATAAACATGACCCAAAACTGCATAAAGATACCTGATTTTGCAGGGTACCTGATGAATGGTTTTCCATGAATAGCCTTGTGTTTGATTCCTCAGCTGCTATAAATCACTTTGGCACAACTGAAATATAGGAAACTGCAGGTCAGACTTCTCTGTTTCAAACAAAGGCAGTATAAGTAAATCGGAGAACAAACAGAAAAGCCAACACTGACACTGTAGATCCTTTGGCATTTACATAGGTGGCACTTACATCACAGGCCAGGTCCCATCCCAGTGTACAGTTCCTTTCATCATTCTGACTGTCCTTCTCTATTCCTAGTCTGTGAGCAGTTTTCCCTCACCTACCACTACTAGTTACTGGTCACTTCCCACCTAAATTAACATGATGAAAATTGCCATGATCACGGCACTGCCTAAAACCATCCATGACTCTGCATTCAGTAGCTGCATTTCAGTTTTGCACAGTACTACATATTTACAAAAAGGGCAAATTAATGGTCTGACTTCTCTTTAATTTCAAGGCAATGGGATTGTCTAGGTACTCGTGACTTGTAAAAATTAAGATTTATTTCAAAATGCACTTGAAAGCCTCATCACGTGCAATTAGTTATGATGATTTTAGGCTTGGCCCTTAGAGGATGATGGAGGTGTCTGAAGTGGTCAGAATCCTGCTGAAGTCTTGCTAAAGTGTGAGGCATTCCTTTTCCTTCAGTAAAAGACAGGGCATCTATTTTCCTCTTCCTGCTGTGCAGAATTGATAATTGGAAATTTTAAAATCCAGAAAATAAAGGTGCCTGTAGAAGATCCATGGCCTCTTCAGGATTCAGTTGTCTTCCCTATCACCTTCCTATAGAGTTCTTCAAGATGCCACCAGCCACAGGAAAAGTCTTCCCATTCTTTCCTCCATTGCACCTGCCCATAGTGGCTGGAGAACAACACATCACCTGAGTGGTTTCACCCACAAGAACCTTGGGTTGTGCACACTGAGCCTGTTGTGGAGCACAAACCCATGCACAGGGTGCAGGTATCAGCAACAGGTTTGCTTTAAGCATACACTCCAGGAAGAACTAAAATGACATCCTTAATCTTTCACTTCAATATTTATTCACTTCTTTTCCCTAAAAAGTTACTTACCTGTAATTTAGCCAAAGAGGGACCCTTGCCAGCCTTCAGACTAAAACAAGGATTGGTGTACTTGACGACACAAACAGTTTACACGTTGTTTTTACCCATCCTTCACAGTTAACAAAAACTTGGTAACTCAACGAGGAATAAAACTCCCAGATCTCGAGAGATCTAGTGTGTATATTGAAGAATGAAGTGTTTTGATCTACTAAACCTTTAAATTTATATCAATATGATCCACCTTTGACACCATCTTTGTTGCCTTTTGAGCCCTAAAATCAGTAGCCTGACCAGGTTAGGTGATAAAATGTGGTTACTGTTTTAATGAAGGTCCCCCCAGGTGCACAACATGCCAAAATACACACTGAAAATGCACCAAAGATTCACATGTGATACAGGGCATGTACAGTTTTAGAAGTTTAGCAAATTAGCATAATTGACAAGAATCCCCAACAGGTGATGAAGTAATTCCCCCTCTTGGTTCGACCCCTTCTGAAGCCCCCCTTCCTTGCTAGTTGTTTATGGGAAAGTGTCTCAGGAAGGTATCCTGACCTTGATTCCCATGAGAAGCAATATTAGAACAGGCCCTCAGGAATGTTTGTCTAACAGGAAAAGAACTGAAGTTAGGAAACTGGATAACTATGTAATAACAGTCTACAGGGCTACGATCACATATGAAGGACATATAAAAGCAAAAATCATTTTGGCATCATCTTCCATGCCATACTCCTGGAAAAGCTGGCAGCCCACAGCTTGGACAGGTGCACTCTTTGCTGGGTTAGGAACTGTCTGGATGGCCAGACCCAGAGAGTGGCGGTGAATGGTGCTGCATCCAGTCGCTGGTGGTGTCCCCCAGGGATCAGTGCTGGGGCCAGTCCTGTTTAATATCTTCACTGATGATCTGGATGAGGGGATTGAGTCCACCATCAGTAAATTCACAGACAGCACCAAGTTGGGTGTGAGTATTGATCTGTTGGAGGGTAGGAGGGCTCTTCAGAGGGATCTGGACAGGCTGGATAGACGGGTGGAATCCAGTGATAGGAGGTTTAACAAGACCAGGTGCCAGATCTTGAACTTCAGCTACAACAACGTCCTGGAGCGCTACAGGCTGGGGGAAGAGTGGTTGGACAGCAACCTGGCTCTGGCTGACAGCTGCTGAACATGAGCCAGTGGGTGCCCAGCTAGCCAAGAAGGTCAGTGGTATCCTGGCCTGTATCAGGAATAGTGTGGCCAGTAGGACCAGGGCAGTGATTTTCCCTCTGTACTTGGCACTGGTGAGGCCACAACTCGAGTACTGTGTTCAGTTCTGAGCCTCTCAATTCAGGAAGGACATGGAGGTGCTGAAGTGAATCCAGAGAAGGCAGCAAAGCTGGTGAAGGGTCCAGAGTTCAAGTCTGATGAACATTGGAGGGAGCTGGGGTTGTTTAGCCTGAAGAAAAGGAGTCTCAAGGGAAACTTTATTGCTCTTTACAACTTCCTGAAAGGAGATGATGTTCAACCTCTTTTCCAAGGCAGCCAGCAATAGGACAAAAGAATATAGTCTTAAGCTGCACCAGGTGAGGTCTAGGTTGGATGTTAGGAAGAATTTCTTCACAGAAAGGGTGATTAGACGTTAGAATGGGCTGCCCAGGGAGGTGAGGGAGTCACCATCCCTGGAGGTGTGTAAGGAAACACTGGACATGGCACTCAGTGCCTTGGTCTCGTTGAACATGGTGATGTTGGGTCATAGGTTGGACTCAATGATCTCAGAGGTCTTTTCCAACCTAACTGCCTCTGTGATTCTGTGAATTTATATAGAAAAACAGAAGTACTTGGTACAAACATCTAACTGCGATATATGCATGCAACCCAAATCTGGAGTAAGGCCATCCAAAGTGGAATAAGTCTCTTCCAAGGCTGAACAGGCAGGAGGCCATGTACATGGAAGGGGGACGTGTCTTTGATTCTCAGAATGAAACAGCAAAGCTGAATAGTCCCCATTACTTCCATTATAATTGAAAATATCTCCAGTCAGACACTTTCTTGCTTTAATAATTACAATTTAAAAGATGTGAAATTAGAATAAGATTCTAATTTCTTCTGTTGATGTGGAATTTCTTATTTTATGACTTTCAGTTATGCCATCATTCAGGTGCTCTTTAACTCTAAAGTGGTCTAACATTTCCAGTAATTAACATTTCAGATTAAATCAGCTCAAAATGTGCCAGTGAATCAATCAAGGTTTCCTGAATCACACATCAAAAATAAGGTTGAAGATAGGATCTACCGGGCTGGGAGACAAAAAAAGGCATCTCCCTCTCAGTCCAAGTTCTGAAAGGCTCCACTAATTTACTCCTTACAATACATTCCTAGATCTATCACTTCATCAGAAGATTATTGAAATAGCTGTATTGCTTTAATAAAAGCAGAAAGGAGGAAAGCCTGATATCTAGAAAGAAAACTAATTGCAAGAGTATTCTGAAGAAAGAAATGCCATTCTGAGACCAAAACAGGATTCTACATTTCCTTTTCCTGGCTTTTATCATTGTTCCAGAATAGAACCATTGGTCTTAATACTGAGTAAGTATAAAAAATAATAATATGAACAATGTATGCTGGAAGGGTCCAGACCAGTCAAAGAGATTAAGCCTGTGCATTAGGAACAAAAGGAGAAAAAGATAGTCTAATTGAGGCTAGACAAGGATGAGTTGGGCTTTTTAATAGGAACTAATTACAGTAAGGAACAACAACAAAAAAAATTATTTCCTGAACGAAATGGAGTTCACATACAGTAGAGAGCCAGAAGCTGATGAATACAATGATTTCTGAATACCAAACTGCTTGCAGCTGAAGCTCTGCCTGAAAACCTAATCTTAAATCTTGAGATAAATGAGCAAAGGCCATAAATCTATTCCCACATTTCAGCTGAACTTGGCATATTCTGTGAGCTGAAATATGCAGAGCATAATTTTGAATTTCCTGTTTGGTTTTTTTCTGGTAAATTAAAATGTAGTATGATATATAATAAATATAAATGACTACAAGGTTATTATTACAATCATTATTTTGCAATTTTTTCTAAATAGTTACAATAATTTACTTAATAATAGTTTATAACTATATCATAAATACAAGTAATTATAACATCTAATGTTGTTAGCTGTTTCAGATAATGTTTCCCAAGATAGAATCTTTAGAACAGAAACATGTTCTAATTTAATATACTGAAATAAGTATTATTATACTGTGTTCAGCAGAGACTCTAAATATGCACTGGCTCATTTTAATTCTGAAGGGAACTTAATTAAGAAGAACCTAAATTTTCATTTTATGGTGTATAAGGGTCTCTTTGTCATTAAGGGTGGTTTTGGAGGCCTACATGTAAGGCAAAATGACAAATTCATAGCACAGCTCTGTAATTTATGTATAAATCTCAGTGCCTCAGAAAGTTTTCCTTATAGCTTTCTTCCTCAAGCACCACATAGATCAGCTGGGCACAAAAAACCAAAATTCCTTTTTATACCAACAGGACCTTGCTAGAATTTTCAGCTTAAAAGGCAAATGAATGGTTAAGTTCTCTGACGCTGGGCTGCTGTGAGAATGAAGAAATTCCTGGTTAGCTGGCCCTGAAGCTCGTGACACCCCAAGGAGCATACTCTATTTCGGGTCTTTTAAAGCACTGAAGAGGGACCTAAAAAGTCACACAGAGAACAGTGTAACCACTTCCCTCTCAAAGTCATAAAGCTTCCACCCTTCTCTTCAGTTCCCACCGAGATGAAAGATTCAAGCATCACCAATGAGACTCCTCTACATGACTAAACTTTGCAGTCTGGTCTCTTTCTCAGTGTGCAGGCTTCACCTCTTCCACTCTCTTTGAAATCCTACTATCTCTTGCAGAAATCCCTTTGTCAGCCTCCACTCGCAGCCTTGGATTTAATTTCGCCACCCACCGCACTGAGGTTTGCTCTCTGACTCAAACCATAAGAGACAACTTTAACTGGGGAGTGACTGAGACCTTCAGTTCCAGCTCCTAGCTGTGGAGGTTAGGTGGCTGTTCTTAGAGTTCTTGCTTTTAACATTTTGATCATAATTCTTTGCTCCCCACAGTATTAAAAATAGTTCTGTGTGTCAACAGGAATACAGTGGCTACATCAAACCTGTATTTCATGCTATCGTAACTGTGTTGCAGTTACAGACCACTATTCCATCCACCTGAGAAGGATAGGGAGCTATCACAAACATAGCTGTAAGCAAGGAACAGGGCAGCAAAGCCAGCTGTAAATCATTAATCTGAGCATTCAATTACTAATCCCATCAGCCTCATTTAAAGCATTTAAACTGACAGTTGCATATCCAATTAACTGTTGCTATAGAAAATGAAAACGCTTAGAGGTATTTGACAGACAAATCTTTACTGGCCCAGCAGGGATTTAGACTGAATTTGTTTAATTAAATTGTGACTTTACCTAAATTGATCATTTACTGTAATCCTTGCTGAAACCATGGAATTTAATCTCTCAAGGTTAAATAGTTGTCACAAAAGCACATCACTCTGCTAAAAGATTAGTTAAAAGCTCTGTGCTGTACCGCTTCCTCAAGGGGAAGGATGGCATTTCCTTATACACAGATCATGAGTGCCAAACCTTTTCATAGCTGTCCATGTCTGTCAGGACATACATTACCTTTGCCTCTTGCCTCTCTGGCATTACTCTGTTTCTCAACACAGTCTTCCCCAGCCCACATGACTTCTTACAAGAGCTCCTGTATCTTCTTACTTTTTAAATGTTTGCACTGTTTAAATGTATGCACTGACTTGCACTCCAATTGCAGTGAGATCTGTGTGTGTACATCTGATCTGAGCTCATCAGAATTCCAATCCATATAAAATTACAGGATACCAAGTTAGGAAAACCACTCCTACAGTCCTATGAGAATCTGCATCTTAACTTTTAGACTTAATGCCCTGGAAAACATTCTAAAGCATTTATTCAGGCAACACCTTTTTTTTGACCAGGAGACAATGGCAGCAACAGCACAAATGATAGGCAATTTTCTCTCATAAAAGCAGTTGAAGCAGATAAGCCGCATAAGCCTCTCTTAGTACACATAAACCAGTGTTTTCCAGTTCTGACCTGCAGTATAAATGGGTTTTACAGTGAGACTTTCACATTTCTCTACATTTTTGTCTCTGCAAATAACTAGCTGACAAGGGCTGAAATTTCAACTGCACCACATTTCTCTATCTAGAAAAATATTATGTGGAAGGATACCTTTTTTATTTTAATTTTTGTTAATATGGCATAGCTGTCATGCTATGACAGAGAATGACACAGTTAATGTGACAAAGTCATTCTCAGAACATGATTAACTGATTCTTTGCCCATCAGCCAGGAAAAAAAAAGCTGTCAGCTTCCATCTGAACAGAAACAGTGGAAATTACTCAAAGCAGAGAACTTCTATGGGAGTCGGTGCATGCTTAAACTTTGCTAACCAAGCTGCTGATCAGCAGACTGAAGACAGGGGATGTGTTTCACTCCCAGGTATCCATCATACTGAATTTCTCTGTAGTAACTGAAAAAAGCCTGAAATGAGGTTCTCAGGCTAGATGAGGTTCAGAAGCAGTATCTTCTCCCTCTGCATTCTTCAGCGATCCTTTAGACTCCAGGAGTTTCACCATCACTGCATAAAATAAATCTGTTCACAGCACCATGACCATTCAGAACATGTGGTGCCTGCAAATGCCTTTTAAACTTATCAACCTCACTGTCCCAGCACCAAAACTTGCAGGCCCTTGAAAGGCTGAGGTCACGGGTGAAGCGTGACCAAAATGGTGACAGCATGACAACAAACCTGCTCTACCTTCTCTGTGTAAATGGGAATACCATCGTCGTGCAGTTTCTCAGTATCTTAACGAGAAGAGCAATTAAATTAAAAAGAGAAATTAAATGACCTTAACCTGCATAGGAATAAATAGGCATAAGAGTAGGTAAACATAAATTCTTAGAGGAAATCCTTTCCTGAATGATATCCCTCACTACTGAAGACACATTCCCCTCCACTGATCTTTTGTGGTTTGCTGACACTGTTAGTGTACTCCAGCTGTTCTGGTCTCCTGGTTGCACTTCTTCCTGGCACAATTATTCTCTGGTTTGTGATTTTCAGACTATTTGATTATTCAAGTTCAGCAGGTGTGTTGAGTCACACCTTGAGGAATCTTCGGCTATTTGAAAACAGCAGGTTGTCAGCCTAAGTGCCCTGACATCCATCAGCACATCCCCTTTGCCTTCTGCTCTGTGCTGTTGGAGTTCAAAGTCTCTAATCCAACCCAGTCCCTGATCTCAGAAAGTGGTCTCAGAAAGGGATGCTTCCTGAGCAGGAATACCATATTTCCTTCCCCTTACTATTAGGCTCCCCATCACTACTGCTATTGCCTCGTCACTATTAGGCTCTACAGCTGCACAGTGACACTGAATACTGTTTAGTCAGGCTAAAAGAGGTCAGGTAACCCATTTCTGTAGTCCTCAGCACTACCATCACTGAAATAAGAACTCATTTTTTTCAGTATACAAGAAAAAATGTAAATTATTTATGAGTACATTCAAGTGCCATTATACCTACACGTAAATAAACAACCCATCCTAGTAAAATGGTCTAAATACTCGTCATTCAAGTTGAAAAGAGTTCAAGAGGGTTATTTCAACCTTTCAATTAATTGGGAGGAAGGGAATACCATTTGACAGGAAGAACTGGTCAGACTACATACAAAATGACTTTGTATGTCTGACTAAGAGAAGATACCATTCTCCTCCCTGGCTTCTTTTGGAGAATATGATATTTTCCCCCGGGAAGCAAAGCCAGTTTTCTACATATGACAGAAAACTTTATAGTTTTGTCCTCTGCTCATTTGCCTAAAACTGTCCCCAAGATACCTGTTTTTTTCCCTTGTGAAGAGCAGTCAACAGCAGCTTTTCCCAAATGCTTCACATTTCCAGGGATGTGAGGTTCTGCGGATTAAATTCTTAAGTGTCTTTAGACACAATAATGACAGGCTCCATGCTCCGTGCCCTCTTCCTAGGGAATGTGCCATCATCTGTGTGTTTTCCTCGGAATGGAGCAGCAGACAAGCAGTGGTGCCCTGCAGCTGGTGCCCTTACACCAGATATGACTGTACTCTCTCAGATACCACACCTGGATACCGCCAGGTCACAAACCCGGAGCTGGCGAGGCACATACTGCAGGCACCTGCTCAGTCACGGGGTGGAGCTGCCCTTTGACTGACATTGCAATTAGCAATTGGCAGAACATTAAGCACCCGCGGGGTTAGATGTGGATGCAGATAAGCAACATCTTCGAAGATGAATGTGGCATGCACGGGCCTGCAGAGGGATCTGTGCACATCTGCACAGTTCTAGAGCTGCAATGTCTCTGTAGGCTCACTGTAGGATGGCTTAAATTCATTAGCTAAGGATTTTCTTTACAGTATTGAAAGTTTTTCTTACATGCCTGTAAGTACAAACCCTCCCACAGCTGCAGCAGCCTATAGTTATCCTCTGGATCGTGCCCCAGCAGTATGACAACACCTATCTGATACAGCAACTACTAATTTTTAGTTCAATTGAGATTAAATTAGTTTGGCTGACTGTGTGATGAAGTATATTGAACCAATTAGAAGAGAAAAAAAAAAACATAGGAAAGGAGCGTCGGTGCTCCCTACTATTCCTTGGAAAGCAAGCAACTCATGCTTTGATTCGGGACACAAGATCCAAGTTTCATGAGCTGGAACTCCTTTTCTTCTTCAGTTATAGGGTGTACAGCCACTTCCTGCATACCTCTGATCAACTTCATCTCATCCTGAGTTAGCATGACATTTTCACTGCAGAGTGCATTGCCTCGTGGGTGCTCCATCATAGTCCTGAGTTTTGGCCAAAGCTGTTAGAAAGAATATGCACAAATCCAAGGGATACATTAAATTTGTGCTGCGGATTTTGCTTCGTTCTGACGAATTAATAAAACTACTACTTTGATTTCATTTAACATAAGACACAGCTATCTGGTGAGATTTCAGGCTGATGTCTGTGACTTCTATGGATCAGAAGCATGTTTTGACACTCTTAGGAAACAACTGGAGCTTTTCCTGCCCTTCTGAAAGTTAAAATTATCAAAACTGGAGAGTTAAGGTTGTCACATACACTGTGTAGCAAGGGATTCCTGCTTGTCATCTTGTATTCAGTATTGGATTACTCTTAAAAGTCAATCACAAGACTTAATTAACTGTCACAGACAGACACTATGTACTTCTTTCTGGGTCCTTATAAACCTGGACATTCTGTTTTAATGATATCAGCTCACTAACGTCAACAAATACTAGTGACCTACAGAGAGCTTCTTTTCGTCACCAGTCTTTACCAGCACTGAACAGTTCACCTTTTGAGGAATTATGTGTATTCGGGAGTTTTTTTGTTCCTCCAAATATATGAATGCAAATTGCCACATAATCTGAAGAACTGCATTAATTGTTAGCACTGATACAATATCAAACCATTCTGATTGTCAAATAAAATTCTTCCACAAATTCAGCAAAGACCTTAAGGACTGTTAGAGCCTGCAGAAATGAGTTTTGTCAGAAAATGTTAAAATATCACTTAATTTGTCTGTACTTATCAAAGCATTTGCTTGTCACATCTGTTTGCAGTGTGTGAATGGCTTGTATTAAGTTTTAAAAAGACAAACACAAGTCATTCAGCTGCCCAGTAAGATAATTATTCATCAAGCACTTTAATGAAATGATCCTATTCTACTAAAACCATATTTTTCTTTTTGGTAGTAGGAGTTTTAAATTTTACATGCCGATAATACATTAATGTCTTGCTAATATGTTGATAAATACTTAATAACCGTTTATTAAAAGGTGTGGGATATAATAAGTACTAGTAATTAATAACATATATTTAAAGCACATATTGCAGCTCAGCAGTGAAGACACATTTCAATACCATTCATCTCAGCACCTTGCAAGTAAGCATCTTCACAGTTTTAGTAACAAAAAGTATTGGTCAATGTGTAATCCACCAGAAATATTCAAAAGGTCCAGCTGGCTTGAGGACAAGAGAAATTCTCTAACCCTAATCTTTACTACCAATAGAAAGGCCAATAAAATGAATTATACTTACATTTACTATGCATGGCCATTAATGGTTGTGACAATTTTGTGTATCACCACAAGCATATACTCAATGAAATACTGTCAACTGTATTACCCTGACAGTTGCAAGTATGCCAGAGGATTTACACCATGAGAAAATCTCAGCCAAATCCCTCACTACATGGGTAGAGTTTAGCTTATGTGTTCGGCTGATTCTTATGCACATGAAAAAAATGATAGTGCATTATTGTAATAGACTTGCTTGATAGACTTTCTGGGCTTAATTTGACATGCCTCTGTGCTGGTTTTGGCTGGAGTAATTTTCTTCACAGTAGCTGGTGTTGGGCTATGTTTGGGATTTGTGCTGAACACAGGGCTGATAATGTAGAGATGCTTTTGTTGCTGAGCAGGGCTTACACAGAGCCAAGGCCTTTCCTGCTTCTCCTGCTGCCATGCTGGCAAGGGAGATGGGACTGTGTGGGAGGGTGGGAGGAGACACAGCCAGGACAGGTGACCCCAACTGACCAAGTGGATATTCCAGATCATGTGACATCATGTCCACTGTAGAATGTGGGGAGAAGAAGGAGGAAGGAGACGTTTGGAGTGGTTGTTTGTCTTCCCAAGTAACATGTGCTGAGGCCCTGCTCTCCTAGAGATGGCTGAACACCTGCCTGCCCATGGGAAGCAGGGAATTAATTCTTTGTTTTGCTTTGCTTGTGTGCATGGCTTTTGCTTTCCATATTAAACTGCCTTTATCTCACGAGTTTTCTCATTTTTGCACTTCCAGTTCTCTCCCTGATCCCACTGGTGGGGAGTGAGCGAGCTGCTGCGTGGGGCCCGATTGATGGCTGGGGTTAAACCACGACAGCCTCTTACGACATCTCAACTTCTCATAACATGGAGTATATACAAAGTGTACAGAGGTGAATGAAGATGCTGGTGAATTGTCATTATAAGGCATATTGGTTGTGTGGTTACCCCTGCTCTTGATATTGTTAGTGATGTACTTTTAACTTTTACATTGACCTACTTGTGCTTTTTCCCCATTTCCTGTGTTTAATAGATTTTTTATGATTAAAACAAGTGCCAGACACATGAAGGTTTGTTACTGGAACGTTAATAATAAAAATACCACTGGCAGAACTGTTCCTGTGGCTTCTCTAGCTGCAGTAGGTTTTTTTGATTTTTGTTTCCAGTGTAGTCAAATGTTGTGGACAATTTCATTCCTGTATTTTTGCTATCACTTTGGAAATGTAGCTTCTGGTACCAATTCAAAGTTAATTGCAGAGAAAGGTAAGTTTGGGGCTAGAGACTAGTTACAGTACATACATCAGTCAGGAGAATAAGTTTCTGTTTGACAATAAAATTCAATGTTTTGAAACACTGGGACAAAACTGAGACAAAAAGCCACACAAATACTTAATTTCAAAATGCTAAACAATTCTCTAAAGGAATCATCAAATCTAGCTGGCAGTGAGTGGAATGCAAGCTGTCCTAAAGCACTCTGTGTTCCCCAAGACCCTTGTCACTTACCACGTTCCCCTTTTACCTAACGATAGCAATGAGCTGTAACATTCCACTACCACACCGAAGCGTCTAATTTAGATATATAAATTATTAATCATCATTGTCATTTTCATTACTTCTAGAATGGTAGCTGGCTTCTCCTTAGGTCAGCTCAGCAGAAGAGCAGGGAAGTCGTGTTTTCATACTTGCATAAGCACGTGCTTTGGAAACAGGCTCCTCCTGTTAACTTACAGCTTACAAAGCTCTGGTTGCAACACCATTCCTCATCAATGCTGCTCACCTTGAAATGTCATCATAGTAAACAAGCATTTTCTCTGGTTTGTTTCATAACCAGGAATTCATTGCTGAATCATTTCAGCTTCCCCTCACCGTAATCTGCTGCTTTTGCCATGTAATTACCTATTACAGCATGGGACACTTGGAGTTAGGATACCCACCTGTTTTGCAATTCTTGGCACCTTGTTTGGAACCACAGCTCATTGAGGCTTTGAGATCTGCCTTCATCCTCAGTGGGGATATTTCAGCTTCCCCTTTTGCTGGCACCTAAACAGAATATTCAGCTGTTAACTGTGCATGGAGTCATATCCCTCCCATACAACCGTTCACCCTGACAGTGTACAGTCTGCCACCATATTTCTTGGTGTAAATTACATCAAATTTTGTGAACTAACATTTTATCTCAGCTTAACAGAAAAAAATCTTATGAATCTCCATAAACTGTAGTCTGAATGGTGTATACAACACAGATGTGTGCATCAGAGCACACTGTGAATTTATTTAGTTTTTTTTCCTTTTATGACTTGCCAGTAAACAAGACCTCTAATGTTACTTATTTGAAATGCAAAGTACAGCAAATAAGTAGTGTCCTCTTCATTGTCTTTTTACATAAACAGTGCATGGAAGATGCCATGGTGATTGAGGCAGAGTGATGTCACAGGAGAAGCACATTCTTACGGACCTGAGTATGTGTGTGGCTTTCTATTCAAACTTGGGAAAAAAATATGTAAGATACAGTGGTGCGGGACTGTACTTTTAGATTTGGATAATGTATGTATGGGAAACTGAGGACCCACAAATGCTATTTTAAAGGTGTGAAATGATAATCGGGGTATTCATTGTTTTAGGGGGCACATTTACTATCATCATCTGCCTTTTTTGCTCCCACGCCGGCAAGCTGGAGAACAGTAATTTATCATATAAATTAAGAAGAGTTTAACTTTGTACCTCCAGCAAGGCAGCAGCAGAGGGAGGAGAGAGCACTTGTTCTCCGAGCCCTCGGCCAGGTGGGAAGGAGCGGCCAGGCGGGATGGAGCCTGCGGGCCGGCCGGCCGCGGGAGGGCCACCGATGTGGCAGCAGCGGCAGCAGCAGCGGGATGTCCCGGCGTGGGAGAGGGCGCTGCCGCTCACCAGGTGCCCTCGGGAAGCCACTTGGTACCCTGTGCCGCAGAGCCGGGCGGCCCCGCCGGCGGCATCCCGCACCTGCCCGGACCCGCACCCCGCACCCCGCACCTCCCCGGGCCGCCCCCGCCCCCGCCCCGTCACGGAGCCAAACCCTCGGGGCGGGCAGGGCAGGGCCAGGCCAGTCCTGGTCCCGGCGGGCAGGCGGGTGCGGGACAGTCGGGAGCCGGCGGTGAGCGCGGGGGGACCGGGCTCAGGGAGGGGGCGAGGATGTTACTGCTGGGCACTGCCGGGACGGGGCCAAGGGAGGACGGGACAGGACCAAGGGAGGACGGGACGGGACGGGTCCGCCCCGCCGGGTCGGTGTGGGCGCTTCTTCTCCTGAGCCTCTCCTGTCGCTGTGCTGTCCCGAGCACTGTAAAGGGAGTGGTGCTGGCTAATGCAGGTTGAAAACCAAGGCTCCTAAGTGCCAGGGCCAGGCTTTCCCTGGCGGGTCAATTGCCGGCAAATGGGAATACGCGGTGTGATTTCGGCCGCACGGCACTGGAAAATACACGTGGGTGTGGGAACGTTCCGATGCCTGCCTTCCGAAACAGGTCACGTCTCCCGCCAAGGAGGACACCTTCCTTCCTAANCAGTAAACAAGACCTCTAATGTTACTTATTTGAAATGCAAAGTACAGCAAATAAGTAGTGTCCTCTTCATTGTCTTTTTACATAAACAGTGCATGGAAGATGCCATGGTGATTGAGGCAGAGTGATGTCACAGGAGAAGCACATTCTTACGGACCTGAGTATGTGTGTGGCTTTCTATTCAAACTTGGGAAAAAAATATGTAAGATACAGTGGTGCGGGACTGTACTTTTAGATTTGGATAATGTATGTATGGGAAACTGAGGACCCACAAATGCTATTTTAAAGGTGTGAAATGATAATCGGGGTATTCATTGTTTTAGGGGGCACATTTACTATCATCATCTGCCTTTTTTGCTCCCACGCCGGCAAGCTGGAGAACAGTAATTTATCATATAAATTAAGAAGAGTTTAACTTTGTACCTCCAGCAAGGCAGCAGCAGAGGGAGGAGAGAGCACTTGTTCTCCGAGCCCTCGGCCAGGTGGGAAGGAGCGGCCAGGCGGGATGGAGCCTGCGGGCCGGCCGGCCGCGGGAGGGCCACCGATGTGGCAGCAGCGGCAGCAGCAGCGGGATGTCCCGGCGTGGGAGAGGGCGCTGCCGCTCACCAGGTGCCCTCGGGAAGCCACTTGGTACCCTGTGCCGCAGAGCCGGGCGGCCCCGCCGGCGGCATCCCGCACCTGCCCGGACCCGCACCCCGCACCCCGCACCTCCCCGGGCCGCCCCCGCCCCCGCCCCGTCACGGAGCCAAACCCTCGGGGCGGGCAGGGCAGGGCCAGGCCAGTCCTGGTCCCGGCGGGCAGGCGGGTGCGGGACAGTCGGGAGCCGGCGGTGAGCGCGGGGGGACCGGGCTCAGGGAGGGGGCGAGGATGTTACTGCTGGGCACTGCCGGGACGGGGCCAAGGGAGGACGGGACAGGACCAAGGGAGGACGGGACGGGACGGGTCCGCCCCGCCGGGTCGGTGTGGGCGCTTCTTCTCCTGAGCCTCTCCTGTCGCTGTGCTGTCCCGAGCACTGTAAAGGGAGTGGTGCTGGCTAATGCAGGTTGAAAACCAAGGCTCCTAAGTGCCAGGGCCAGGCTTTCCCTGGCGGGTCAATTGCCGGCAAATGGGAATACGCGGTGTGATTTCGGCCGCACGGCACTGGAAAATACACGTGGGTGTGGGAACGTTCCGATGCCTGCCTTCCGAAACAGGTCACGTCTCCCGCCAAGGAGGACACCTTCCTTCCTAAGGCTGATATCGCACCAGTGTGTTCAGTGCTTTTTTGTTCAGCTAGCATCACCCTGCTGTGACAACAAGGTGCTCTGCAGCTATTGCCGCAATATACCTGCTTAAAGTGTATGTTACTAAGCCTTTTTAAAAACAGAGTTGGAAGCTGAGGAACCCGGGATGAGACAGTCCATAGGATCTAGAAGAAGACATTGGCTTTAATCCTACTAGTAAGGCAGCTTTCACAAAACAAGCCTTTAATAATGTATTTTGTACCCGCACAGAAGAACACTGTGAAAGAACTTGCTGTTTGAAGGTCAACCTCTTCTTTTTTTCAGTCAGTATCCCACTGCTGTAACGTATTGTGTTTCTGGGTTTGCACAACAGAAGAGTGCTGCTTGTACCTGGGAAATCATGTGCAACTTCAGAAGCATCCAGAAGTTACTACAGTACCTGAAATATTTAATTTTTTTACTCATTGAGAACATCTTCTGTATATTTCCTCTACGCAAAAAATGTTTTGCTGGTAAAATAGTACTTATTACTGGCTCTGCAAATGGGATTGGAAGGCAGGTTGCCTTAAAATTGGCTCCTTTGAGAGTAACCTTGGTTCTTTGGGACATCGATGATGAAGGTAACCAAGAAACACGCAGATTAGCCGAACAAAATGGAGCCAGCCGAGTGTTTGTCTACCATTGTGACTGCAGCAACAGGGAGGATGTCTATAAACAGGCAGACAAGGTAAGATCTATAATTTTGCTTCCTTTTAATAGAATATCTTATTGAATTTATCGGTTTTTTAAGAAAATGTACTATTCCCTACAGGAAAGCAATCCTGTAGGGCAATGTCTTTCTCCTTTTGAAAAGTAGTTTCTAGATGGAACTTAAACTATGGTTGCAATGAAGTAACTGGGTTTAATCAGTTCCGTTGAGATTTATCCATTTCTAGTCTTCCTTGTGAGATGGCAATATTTAGATTAAGGGTATGGTAAAACATGCAGCAGAGATTATCTCCATATATTAGCTTATGTAGCCTTTAAAGGTCCTTTAAGATATTAATAAATAATTTAAAAATAAAAGAACAATCAGTCGATATTGTAAAAGGGGGATTCTTTCCTTTGCCTATTTGTTTAGGGAACTGTATTTCTTTAAGGGTGATGCAGGATGTAATGTTTCCAGAAATGTCATTAGGATGTGGCTGGTCTCCAGTCAAATTGATTCTGCTTCAGTTCATTTTTTGATCAATACAGCTGGAAAATAAGGTAGAGAAGAGCTCCATTTTCAATGAAACCCTTCCACTGTGCTGACCTATGCTCTGTAAACTATTACTTTATTATTATTATTATTATTACTACTTTCAGAGTTCAGAAATTGGACATTGAATTAATTTTATTCATTTTCGCTTTTCCTTAAGCTGCCTGAAAATGCTTCTCAGTGTAACTTCCCTTATAATCCAGTTAGCCACTCTAGCACTCTATCCAAGTGTAAACTTTTGTTAAATTCTCAATGTATGTACTTATATACATGACTCTCAAGTTACAGCTTTGACATTCTGTGTCTGAAGACATAAATCAGAGAAATTAGCTAAATTATTTTATGATGCAAATGTTGATAGATTGTTTCAGAATAGACTTGAAATGTAACATTAACTTTCTATGAGTTGTGAGTGGAAAGGTGGGTACGTGGTGGGGCTCAGCTCTTTGTTTTGTGGTTGTTGCTTTTAGTTTTAACCAAATCAGATCAAGTCTTTTTGAGCAAGGTTATGAACGTTTGGAACACTTTTTTCCTCAAGAAATGTTAGTGAAGTTAATGTTCTTGAGGAAAAGTACTTCTAAAAGGTAAGTTGGATTCAGGATCTGTAAGTATCTGGATCTGCAATTCTGATGCTTGCAATCAGCAAGTGATTCCTTTACCCACACTCCTAAGCAGCACGTGGGGCACAGCTTGCTAACACTGTGGAGAAAATAATTCCACTTGGGGCCATTAGTGCTGGATGTTAAGAACCACAGGTGGTATCTTGGTATTACTTAGGCGGTAATGAAGATATATTTATTGTACCATAATAGCATGCCTGCAGAGATGAGCAAGGTGTGGAGTGTTCTGTCCTGTGCTGACACAATACACATTGTTCAAGCAGGATGATCTTTGCCAGGGACTTGGTCAGTACAGATGATGCGATCCTGTCACCTGTGTGCAACATTGATAATGATTGCAAAAATTTTGGAGCAGCAATCTCAGTAATTTCAGCAATCTTAATATCTATTATCACTTTAGAGTGAGATGAAATTTCTGCCTGAGCAACTTGGGGGCAGTATTTCAAATGTGACATTTGATCTTTATTTGGAATGATACTATAAATCAAACAGCAATTTTTCTTGACATTTCCTTTTGCAAGTACAAAAAAACCCACTTATCTTAGAATTTACCAAGATCAAATCTCTTTTAAAAAAATACCATTTTAAATTGGCATTAAGTCCCTATTCCCATAAATACTATCTGTTTCTTGCAAAGACATGCATCAAAATGACTAATTTAAGCTTATGTAGTTAATTTCTTTGTTGGACTTCATTGTTCATACTGAACATTTTGAAATTATTTATTTGCTCATATTTTAGCAGAGTCTCAAAAGGTTTGTTTTGTGCCCTCAGGTAATTTTCAGTCTCTAAACACATTAACCAAGTCAGCCACAGGACTCCAGCCTGCGAAATTTGCTATGCCCACATCAGCAAACACTGTTCTGAAGTGCACAGACTGACCTGCCAACAGAAACTTAAAGAACAGTTTAAAATTTAAAAATTGCTGTCACGGTGTCAAATTATTGTTAACAACACCAACATATTCACAGATGTATTGTTCATGTTCATTCATGTATTGTTCAGTCATGGAGGAGACAGAAATTTTCTTAGACTGAGAGTTTTTCAACTATGGGCCTCCTCTACTCTTGGAAATTAATTTGCAAATTTTTGATTGGTAATAAGAAGTCTTGAGCTTGGACACAGAAGAGAAAGAAATAGCAAGAAAATTTAATTTTTTTTTTTTTTTTGTATACTCATTGCAGAAAAACCTAAGTATTTTCCCATAATGTAAGTTTTCTTTCTAGGAAACAAAAGAGACCATTGAGTCCCTAAAAAAGAGGCTTTAGAACAAACTGGTCAAGTGAACAGCAACTAATTTTCAGGAACAAGTGGTGTCCACCTGGGAATTTTGAAGGAAATCAGACATGGATCTGATGGGCTAGAAATGCAGGATGTGTGTTTTACTATAACAGATGATCAAGGAACAAAGCATAGTAAATATGCCAGCCTTAAGGAGCACTTGAGAGGGCACAAGCAAACAATAAACCTGTCTTGCAGAAAACTGGTAGAAATTACACTAACACAAGAATTAAGAGAGACCTAAAAAAAATACATAATGTAGAATAATCAGCTTGACTTTTTCTAAGTGGAAGCCAAGCTTCACACGTATTTTGTAGTAGTGAGTAAACAGGACAAGTGATGCCATGGCAAATAAAATGCTGCCACTGGCGAAGATATGTTGTCATGTTAAGAAAAGGAAGATCATCATATGGACTGACATAGCAGTTAAAAGAGTGGGGAGAAAGTATAGATGTGTTCCACAATGGAAGTATTGAGTATTGAGTATTCCTGCCATACAAAACAGTGTCTAGGTTTGCATTCATTTGTGAGGTGGAAAGGCACAAGTATCTGAGCCCTGCTTGTCTGTGGGAAGGACTAAATCCAACAGAGCTGGAGAAATATCAAACTAATCTTTACTGAATACTAAGGTTCCCTGAGGGAGCCAAAGGAAGGTCAAACGTTGAGGCATCAGATCCAAGCACCTGTTTCCAAATTGCAAGACAGCAGCACATGTGGGATTTTAATGTTTTTGTAGTCATACACTAATTTTTGAGACCCCAGATAACCAACCACCTCTAGCTGATTCTTCGTACTGTTAGTGAATCTTGGGCATCTGCTTTGATATAAATCCAAATCATGGCAAAAAATCTTTTGAAAACAAATCCAAATGGAGGTAATGATAATTTTATCTATGTATTTCATGGTACATGCTTTTGTTCTCGGAGCATTGGTATCCCCCAGTTATCTCAGCCAAATTCTTTCCTGTTTAGTAGAAATTATGTGGACAGGGGGTTGAGCAGGCTTGGCAGAATAATGCAGGTTCTCACAATACCAAAAATAGGGGACTAGAAATGTTCTGATTGCAGTTAAAGCGTGCTCACGGTGCACACTAAAGCTTTGTAAATTTTTACCTTAGGTTTTTGTGGAAGCCAAAAGTATTCTGGAGTTCAGGGAGTAATTAGACAAATTTGGAGAGTGGAGCAGGGTGGAGAATCACTAGGATATATTATACACATGATGTATGATATAGATACCTTATACCTCTCGAAAGATCCTAAGCTGTAGCATGTGAAAAGTTGAGTACACTGGAGACCTTAGAGCCCAGGTCCTTTATTCATTGCTGTCCACCATGAGACAAGGGCTAGGGGGCTTAGATGGATTTTGATCTGATGCATTACAACAGTTCTTACATACTTGTGTTTTCATACACATCAATTATTGCAAATATTACTAAACATTTTCATAAATGAAGCACAAGAGGCAGTGATACCTTCTAAAGCTTTCTCTTTGTCCTTTTTCTTTTTATTCAGGTTAGAAAAGAAGTTGGGGATGTTACTATTCTAATCAATAACGCTGGCATACTGCTTGGGAAAAAGTTCTGCGAGCTTACAGATGAAGATTTTGAAAAGACCTTCAGAGTCAACTTCTTTTCCCAAGTCTGGGTAAAGTTTTTGTAGTTTTTTACTACTGAGCGACCAAAAGGTACAGACAAGTATCTTGGTGTGAAAATCACCATGGTGGCATCTACCTTAAAACTCAGCTTGGAACAGGAATGTGAAGGACCTTGATTGGGAGAATATATGTTTTCATGATCATCCTGTAACTGGAGACACACCACATTGACAGTCTCCCCAGGATGTCTCAGTGATGTTAACACAAACCTGCCTGGGCACGCTGGTAAATCAAAGTTTGTGCAACTGTATCGTGAAACAGGCCCTGGAGGTAGTGCTGACATGGTGGCATGTGACTCCCCTGCTCCTGATGTTTCCTGGCATCAGAAGGCTTTGCCTAAGACACAGCATTCAGGGAGACACAGCCATGGTTTACTGGCAGTGTTATATTTAGCATTCAACTCCATGATCTTAAAGGTCTTTTCCAGCCTAAATGATTCCATGATTTTATGCTGCACATGTTGGTGTCAGTCTTCAGGCTGTGCTTTCAATCCTAGTCACCATCTGACTAAAGAACATAGAAAACCAGTCTGGCTAGTAAGAATTTGTTTCGTTTTCTCACTTCTGAGTGAATTTGCAGTTATTTGGGGTCTCAGTACACTTTAGGAGGAGAGATTTTTTTGTGGCAGAGTGTTACTATTCCCCCTCTTGCCCTTTTTGTTTACATGCCTGAGTGAACAGCCTGCATCAGGGAACAATATAGCATTGCAACTCCTTTGTTAAAAGGCGGCTCTCAGTGGAAAATCATTGCAGTCCTCTAAGTATTCCCCAGCCACACTGCATCATTCTTCCAAATACTTGAGGAAAATGGACTGGGAGAGGTGTTCCCCCTGACAGGTCTGAAGAAACGCAGGGCAGGAGGATAGTGATGTGCTGGGCACTCACATCTGGAGTCTAATAGGATTCCTCAGCTACTGAAAAAAAATTGTTACTGCTCTTGTCTGTTATTCTTATCTCCCCCTTTGTTAAACACTAGCATTCTTCCAAGTTAGTATCACCCACAGTGATGTCCTGGAGTGCTGGAACCGTCACGCAGTTCAGCTTGAAACAAAAAGGGCCCACAGACAGCAGAACTCTCCTTAATGTGTTGACTTCTAGCTCCCTCTTGTGTACCAAACCTTTGGCCATAGTCTCAAACAGACAAATCGTGAGGAACCAGGAAGCAGAGAAAATACAACTTTTGCTGCTTTTAATAAGATATTTTAATACTGTTAGATCTTCAGACAGAGGGCAGTCATTCAAGGAAGTGTTGTCTCTCATCTAAAAATTGTTGCAGAGATAAAAGGTCAGCTGGGCTTCCTGTGTATTGAAGGCCCAGAAAGCAAATCAACTTGTATAGCTTAATTTTGGAATGAAACATTTTTATTATGCCTATTTATAAAGGGGATTTTAAAATAAATATATTTATATTCTTTTAGACTTGCAAGGCCTTTCTTCCAGCCATGGTGGCCTGTAACCGTGGGCACCTGGTTAGCACAGCCAGTGGAGCGGGATTAATAGGACTCTACAGATTGTCAGGTAATTATTGTCTATGGCCATTACAAATTAGATCTACATCTTAATCCCTTTTCTTGGACACCTGTCATCAAGGGCTCATATTTGGTATTGATAAGTCACGTTCAGCTTTCATCATATAACTGTAAGGCTTATGGGAGTGGGCCTGCCCCTCTATGCATTATAACCTTTTACACCTTAGATGTGTACTTTTAGGCTGCGTGGTTCCATCATTCACTGCAGGTGAATTCCTGAAGAATAGCAAACTACCTCTGATGCAAGTCTTTGAAGTTAGTCTTTTAGCAAAATTTGATTTCATTGTATCTAACAACAACTTTCAAACACATTTGAAAAAGTTTTAGGAAATTATATGTAAGGCAGAATATTAAAATTGTTTCTAACAATTGGAAAATTGTAGAATAATTTGTATTGGAAGGAATCTTTGAAGGTCACCTGATCCATATCCCCCCTAAAAAACAAGCTCAGCTTAGGTCAGGTTGCACAGGGCTGTGTGAGCACAAGTTTCGATTATCTCCAAGGATGGAGTCCCATACGTTCATCCAACAATAAAAACCAGAGAAGATTCAATCTTCCTGGGCAAACAAAATGGTGTTGTAGTTGCAGGGCAAATCAGAAGTTATAGGCTGAAGCAGCATTCATAAGTAGGGTATTTATATTTTACCACTAGAAATAGTTCTTCCTGAAATGAAACCTGTAATGTTAAAAGTTGAAGACATTCTGAACCAAAAGAACGCCTGGTTTGTATAGGATTATCTAGAAATGTACAGCAAATGCTGAATAAGCTCATATTCCTATACCTCTCCATAGCACACTAAAAAAAAAAAAAAGCCCTCCTCTGCAAAGAATTAATCTTATCCTTAGGCAATTGTGCATCACTCATGGAAAGAGTCAATAATCTCCAGTTAGCATCACCAATATGCTTAAAACACTATTTACAAGACTGCTAATGATAGAACTAAATAATATTGTGGCTTAAATAGTATTACAAAGAATTAAATTCTGTATGTATCTTTTACTGTGGTGGTTTTGACATTTTGGATATTTCTTCTTTCTTCACTTTCTAGATTATTCTGCCAGCAAGAGTGCAATCATTGGAATGATGGAAGCCATAAATACAGAACTGTATCATGGAGGAAAGTGTGGCATTAAAACCACAATCATTTGCCCTTATTTTATTAGTACTAGGTTAAGTAAAGGCTTCAAAAGCAAGTAAGTAAAACTTTGATTTGTACTATTTCATATGTAAAAAATAATCACCGCTCACTGGGTATATCATACCCAGTTTTTAGTTGGTTGATTTGATTTTCAATTCAGTATTGTTGCCCTATTGGCACAAACAACTATGGTTTTTGACATTAAGAAATGCAAGTCTTGCATACAGTTAATAACAGGGACTGCATAATAACCTCACAGCCAAGGAACAGTTGGGGATACACGGCAGTATTTAAGGGTTAATGGAACCTTATTTGTCAGGAGAGTGGGCACTGAGGATGTTCTCTGCCCCAAGTAATAATTCTGGCAGTGTAATTACAGTTGTGGCTGTCACGCTACCCATGACCCGTCCTTATTAACTGTGCCCCACTGTCTGTACTGTCAGGTACTGAACTTCTGAGTGAGAATGGCTGTGCTGATGGTATCTGGTGGGTGGCTCTGTGGCTGCAGCGATGGGAGAGGCTGAAAGCACTGAATGGTTCAGTACCAGTGATCTTGGTTTTTCAGTGCTCTGCTCCTGCTTGCACCATTCATCATCGTGCAGCAGCGTATGTGTGCGGAGCAGAGCCCTTCTCCTGGCTGGTGACAAGCCTGGTCCTGGTCTGTTGAGCTGTCATCTCAGCATTTACAGCAGAAAAAGATTGCTGGAGAGCAAGGATGTGTAGAACAGCATAGAGTATGGCTAAGCTTGGAAGTTTCCAAAGCTGGAATCACTGTGGGCATCAACTTCATTGTGGTCATCTTACAAAAAAGTCATTAAATTCACAACATCATCAAAGTGTTTTCAATTTATTTTGATGATAGCAGAAGCAAAAAGGTTTGGAGATGCCTTTCCAAGATTACTTGAGGGCAAGAGGAAAAATGCATAAATTATTTACTTATGTATATGTGTGTATTTATCTCAAAAGTAAAGTTTTATAATTTCATAACCCTTTTTTCTTGCTTTGCAGAAGACCCTGTTTGCTTCCTGTTTATGACCCAGAGTATGCAGCCAGCAGGATCGTGGATGCAATTAAAAAGGAAAAATTTTATCTCATCATGCCTCCAGCTGTATACTTACTTGGTCTGAAAATGTAAGCATGTGACTTGTCTTCTAGCATTACCTTCTTTCCTTTGCCATATGCCTGTAAAATCAGCTTAGTCATAACAGTACTTTAGTTAATATTCCTGCAGTCAATCCAGTCTATATTTTCCCAATTTTAAAGAAACAGTGGGTTTGATTTTTTTAATAATCTAGGTCAATAACATTCCTCCGACCCTTTCTGCATCTAATAAATGTCTTAAACTGCAGTTCAGTACAGAAATTTCAAAAATATTCCTGAGACAGGACACTGGGAGCAATGCCTGGTCTAGCACTGTCTGCTTCCAGTCCCTGCCACCACTGCAGGCTGGGCTTTCACAGAATGTCTTGGTCTGTCATTTGTTTTCCCCATTAATCACATTGAAGCATCAAACGTTTAATTGCCAGACATTAGAAGTACTGAGCACATATAATGTATTTGTGTTTTCTTTATTTATAGAATACTTTATTCTTAAAAAAAAAAAAAATTAGGCTAACTCGAGGTTTTTCTCATCAGTTTCCTTCCTAGAAAAGTGGTGCTGCTCTTCGAGTCTTATGTTAAGTTCCCTGAGAGCATGGAAGAAGCCTTTGGTCGGAAGAAAAAGGATTGAAACCAAAAGTATTCTGAAGACCACAAGTGCCATCTAATTGAACATTTTCAGTAAAAAATCATTTTAAATCACGTTTATTCCTTGACAAAAAAATTACTTCTTGTATGCTATTTTACATTGGTCAGCATGCCGTTTAATTCTCCACAACTGTCTTTTATGTCTTCATGTTTGGCAATTTTCTGAGTAACTCTTGAAAAATCACTAAAATTTAAAATTACATAGGTGTTATGTTGAGTGACCAAGCAACAACTTTGCATGGACTGTACTGTTTCCAGACTGAAACTTCAATGAGGTAGCCTAAAATCACTGATTTTTAGTCACAACCCAGTCTCTTGTGATGTCTTGCTGCTTTTGTCAGAGGTCTCAGTAAAAAGTCCAGGCACAGATGTTTGACTTCATGTCATACTGTCAAATTTACACAGATTGTTTGCTTTCAGAATGAAACTTCAATGAGGTATCCTGTCTGTTAGTGTGGAACACAGATCTGTTGTAAATCACAGGAGAAGGAATACAGACAGGAGGAATACCTCATGTATTCTTGGAAAATTATGGGTGAAATCTCTCCTTATATTTGGAGAGGAGTAACACCCATGTTCTTCAACTGTTTTTAAATGAAATCACAACCTAAAGGTCCTAAAGAACAAAAATACTCCCCTATAGCAGAAGTTCAGAGATTTGTTGCACAAAATATGTGCTGGTACTTAATTGATAGAAATCAATCCTCATGTAAATTTTCAGAAAATGCTAACTAAAAATGTTCCTAATTAACTTAATTTAAAAACAAATAAATAAACTGCATAACAGAATAGAGAATCTACAAAGCCTAGCTTATGAAACTCTAAGGAATTACAGAGAACATTTAATAGTCATCTATTGACCACATTTGCCATCATAATTCAATTGTACTTAACCCATACTTACAAGCACCCAGGTACAAATACCTATAAGAGTGCACACTATTGAAATCCCAACGTTTCCAAAGTATGCATTCATTCAATAAATTCTTTCGTGTACCTGTAGCTACTACAGGGAAAATTTTAGCTGACAGAAAGAGAAAGCTATCTGAAGCTTGGCGCTTTGGAAAGCAAGGTTTATTGATTTATATTTTTTAAAACTCTCTAGCTGATGAGTAATTAAATATTATTTTCTTCCTATTAATGAGACAGCAAGGTCTAAATTGCTTCCTGCAAATACCAATCATTTTCTCAATTGCAGGCAAATATGTTGAGTATTGGGATTCCTTTATTCTGCACGAATGTTACAATTTGGCTCAAGATCTATGATCATTTTTAAGTATGATTACAGGAGTCAATGCAAATTGACATGACATTGTATTTGTGAATGTATTGTGGACCTGAATATCTTAGTGCATAATTTCATTGCTGGTGCTGCAGAGCTTAAGAACAGAGCTCATGAGGTGAGAAAAATGTATTTTTAAATTATTTGTGAAATGAGACTCCCACTTGAAGTAGTGTCCCCTGCTAGTGACATTAATATATGGGAGGCTATCCATCATTTAAATGTAAAAGGTTTCAGGATGAAATATTTGCAGTCAAGGACCTCATTGTAAGGGCTCTCTTTTCAGGATCCTTTTCTTATTTTCAGTTTCAACCTTACCACCTACATCTGCAGTTATAAGTTCACCAACTATATAGGCAGGACATGAGATTAAGAATAATGCAAAGGAAATAAGACCCTATTTTCTAAGCTATATTTCACCTATTCCGCACAGCCACCCTGCAAAACCTCATTCTGTATTGCTGCAACCTCAGCCAAGGCCACTTTTAGCTCCATATTCTTTTCAGGCTAATCTGCTTGTCTCAAGAAGGAATTTGTAAAGCTTATACTTTCTAAGTCTCACAGTGATCTGTTAGATCTTCTTATCAGTCCTAGAAATCTGTAACTCATTCTTTTCCATGAAAATACCAGGAAAATAGTTTAAGGGTTTGGGGTTGGTTGGTGGTGGTGGTGTTTGGGGAGGAGTAGTTTCTCTTTTTTGTACGGAAAAGAAGTGTGATAGATCCAGTAACACCATTCTAAAACTGTAAGCCAAAATCTTCCTCTTAAAGCTCAGAAGATGCATTTGGATGGTGTTCCTGTTTTTTAATAGAAAATGATCTTCATCTCTTGAAATGTAGTGTGCCACCTAAGAAGTACCTCAGCAACAGCTCCTGAGAAATGTGTCCTTTCTTTCTTTGAGGCTTTCATCTTATTTGTAATTCCTTCATGACAAAAATATTTTTACAGGAGAAATTCTGTTACTACAGAAGCTGCAAATGAGACTGGATGGAATACAGTTTATCTTCATTTTTTCTCATTTTTTCTCACTCCCTGTTCTCTTCAAAACGAATGAAGAAAGACCTGTGTTGCCGCACCAGTAGTATTGGTTTCTTGCTCTTGTTTTATGCCCATTGGTACAGCATACCTCTTCAGAGCACATTTTTCTTATAAAGGAAATTGTAGTATTGTGTATCTTATGAAAAACATCAATCATATTTAAATTACAAGCATTTTGAGAAAGAAACATTTGAATTATTCTTGGTCACTTTGTAATCTAAATCTTTAAATAAACTTTAGAAGCAACGAACTTTGACTTCTCATGAATTTCATTCTCTGACATTACTTAGTTCCTTTTACTTCAGAGATCGATGTTTCCACCCAAATTCATTATGTGTTCCCTGTAAGTCATTATTACCCTTTCTCATATATGCTCAAGTTCTTCATTTATATACTTAAGCATGTAACAAAAGCCTCAAGACACTGAGATGCAAGTTGCAGCAAATCATAGAAACAACTGGATTTCCTAGAAATTCTGATAGCCTGTTCTGCTCTATTACCTGAATTGGCATTGCCCCACTAAATTTTAAAACATTCCCAGAAAAACCCCAGTGTTTCTAAAGGCCTGATCTCTCTATTGAAGGACAGCTTTTATAGAAGACACTCTAAGAATACTCAAAGCTAATTTGAGGCCAGGTTTATATACTAAAAGTGAAAAACATATTTCCAAATCCTGCAATATTTGAAGTCTTTTTCATGAGTAACTTGTATTTTCTCAGCCTCTGTCTGGAAAGATGTTTAATTCACAGTTCCCACATGTAATGGGACAATTGTGGAGGGATAGATTCAGCACTGGAAGTGAGAAAATTCCCTGTTTCTCTGTCACTACCTTTGTCTTTGACCTTAGTTGTACCCTGAGAAACACAAAAAATAGTGAAAGCTGCATAAACTGTGTATAAACGTACTGTACCTGTTTTTTGTAGTTACAAGTCCTCGGAAAAGAAGGCTTCGTGCTTATACAATTTTTCATGGTAATTAGAAAAAGAATTTTCATCTCTTTTTTTACACCTTTTACACCTAGAGAAATGTTATTACTTTCTATATTGGCTGATGATTTTCAGTATTTTATATAATTTCATGAGGAAGAAAGGCCTGAATCAATTCAAAGAGCCCGGTTATTAACAGATCAAAATTCTACATTGATTACTATTATGGATTTGTCTAGTTTCTTTCTGCAGTCAATACGATGCCTCTGTTCAATACTTCAGATTCTTAAGGATGCTACAGACCGCTAATAAAGAATGACTGTTTAATTTAAAAAAGAACTAATACAGCTCTAATTGCCTTCTACCATCACACAGAACTGCTGCTGAAGCCAAATAAATGGTGAGGTGGTCTTCCACTTCATTAACTAAGCTCAGCTGGCAGCACTGCCCAAGGCAGCAGTGATTTAAAGAGTCACGAGGCATTGCTCAGTGCTTTCATAAACTCCACGCTTCCCGGGTGTTCGTGGATCAAGTGCACTCTGCTGGTGGAAGGGGCATTCCAGCAGCTGCTCAGTTGCTTCCTCCATTGCTTCTTTCTCAGAAATGTAGTTAACATATGAAACATTAATAGTTCCAATATGCATTTTGAGTGCATTTACACGCTTAAAGATTCTTTTCAGCAACAGGATGGGCTGAGCAGAGCTGGCTCAAGAGTCCATCGTGTTGTCTGTCTGCCTGGGATGATATGCTAGGAGGTAACAGGAAATAAGGAATTATTTCCTACAGAATGGGAAAAGAAGCCAGAGAGTGTGATAGTCCTGAAAAGGTCTTTGAAAGCTACTTAGAGTCTGACAGCACATAAATTAAAAGTAGGAAATCAGGCTAGACCTGATTCCTTTGCTATCTAAAGCCCTCATTATCTATAGCTTATATTTCCCTGGAATCTGAAGGAATTTCAGTGCCTTGACTGCTAAACTGGCAAATCTGAGATTCCCCACACAAATTAAGAGAAGACCCATGATTCTAACCATGCCTGCAAAAGTAGGAGATGAGAGACCATGCTGTGGGACCATGCAGGAATGGAAATTAGAAGGAAATTGTTCCTCTTCAATATTTAAGCCATGTTACATAAGACTCTGCTCGCCTTACACACATCTGTTTACCACCTGGTAAACTGGTGGTGTTTATTTAATGTACATAATTCTTTAATATATAATTCCATGGCAGGTGATTTCCTGTTTTGCAAAGATTTTACAATGACTTTCTAATCAATTATTTCCTTCCATTTGCATTTTTACAGTCTTCTTTCCAAAGAAGGAACATACTTTTACACGGAAGTCAGAAGCCACTGCAATAACTAAAGCAAGAATCAGAAAAACAAATACCACTTCTTTATGTAAGGAACAAGAGGCAACAGACAGAATTCCTCCATAAGGAGCAACCTCCATAATTTGAGAATCATGCTACACATGTCACAATGGAAAAGCTAAATTACTTCAACCACACATAATGGCAACCTGATGCATTGTTGGGATAAATTCTCATCATGTATGCTTTGTAAATGAAAGGCATTTCCGTCTCGGAGATGGCATCATATCTAGCGATGTTGATGATAGCAATTAGTCTTGGTGATTTGTGTTCCACATGCAAAATACCTTTAAAATAGCTCTTTCAAAACTATTGCAACATAGATGAATTCAGATACATCTTAACATAACCTGATAAAACATCTAAAAAGGAAGTGCTGAAGGCTGCTATTAGAAGATAATACTACACTTGCAGCATTGTGTTACTCTTGTACTATTAATAGGAAATATCCTCTTTCTGGGGAAATATGAAAAAGAAGCATTTAACATTAGCTGGTACTGCATGCAAGAGAGAGGTTGTACTTGTTTAATTCTTAAGGGCACGAGCCTTCTTTTTGTCCTAGTATTTTTATGTTTCCAGCTTTTTGCTTCTGGTTTCTTTGCTTTCTTCTTAGATAATTATCCTTAGTATTTTTCATATGCAACTTTAAAATTGTCTCAGAGATGGTTCAGTCACTGGGAATCCTCCTTGAAGCTTTTGTATCGTCCTTATTTCCCCAAAAAGATAAAATCAGAACTTCAGATTGTTTGAAAAGCAGTTTGCCTTAAACTGAGACACAGCTGGAACTACCCTAAGGTTCTAGGTCACTGACAGAGAAAGCAAAAAGAGGAACTTAGGTTATCTGGAGAAATTAATGTGTAAGGAATGCTTGCCTACTAACAGCGCTGCCAGAGTAAGGAGGAAGGCCATAGAGGAAGGACAGGATTTCTTGCTTATGTGTTGTTATTCACTAAAGGACTAAATCTTCCAAAATCATGTTTATTAAATTGTGACATTTGGGAAAGGGGATTAAACAAACAGGTCTGTGATCTTTTTCTAATTCAACCAGGAAGCTGTAAAAAACACTTAAGCTGTGTGTGTGATAAATAGCCTTGGAACCTACTTCACTTTAAGCTTTCCCATAAAACATACTAGCTGCTTTGGTCAAATACCTGAATTAGCTGTAAAAATTGAAGTTTTTCCCTTCATCGGGCTGAGACTCGGAGCTCCCAAAGGGTACCAAGAAAGAAAAAGGAGCAGGAAACTTCTGGTTTTGTCCTTCATGTTTAGTCAAATGTGTATGAGCAGCAGTGCCTGGTGCACCGCGGTTTCAGGGTGATTCTAGGAACCAGGACAGTGCTGGGTTCTCAGACTCTCAGCCTTGCTGCTGCCTTCTGCCTGGGTGGCACAACAAGGGTGAAGCTCTGCTTGTGGTGCTCACCAGAGCCACAGCACAGAGACCCAGCACACTCAGCCTTCACTTGGCTCTTCTACCACATTTCTCATCAGCTTTGCTGTCTGGCACCTAAATGTTGCTAAAATCTAACAGCCAAACAATATTCCACCGACTGCAACAACAAAAACATCCATTTTCAAACTCTCATGGCTTGTAAATGATGCCCACTTACAAGTGGCAAAGACTTCAAAGACTCTTTCTTATAAGGAATACTTGTCTCCAGATAGATTTATTTCAGCCTGTCATAGTCAGAAAGAACTAACAACTTGGCCTAAAACCGTAAGTCAAAACAAGAGCAATGAAAAGCAATAAAATAGAAAGTTAAATGGAAAAACATTTTTAGCACCCTTGCCAAATCAGTGTGCAAACTCTCAGGTATGGGAGAGCATCTTTGTTTGCTTCCCTGGAACATGCTTTTAAGCAAAGAACAGCAAGGAATTACTGACGAGTCACAATTTTGGTAGCAAGAGCCAACAATTTGGGAGGAAGGGGATTTATCCTGAGTAGGTATTGGTGGAATAAATTACATCTGTGATGCCAGCAACCTCCTGCTTCCACACAAATAGGGGGGTAAAAAACCCAGAAGTTTGCAGTCATTTTGAGAAAAATATATCAGAAAGGTATTGGATGACAATGTATCTCCAAGCAATGTAATGCTTGGCAGAAATATTCTGTAAAAAATGGCTATTTCACTAGTAATACACATTTCCATTTAAGCAAAAACTGTTTCTACAAGTCTGATAAATGCCTAGCTTACTGCTGGTCCACAGTTCACTCTTCCCATCCTGAAAAAAAGGAACTGAGGAAAGAGTAGGTGACTCAGAAAAAGGAAAAGTGCGTTCGAAGCTGGTTGTCACCATTCTTAGCACAAATGGGACAGGCTTGTGCTTGGAAGCAAGGACAATTCCTCAGAAAAATACTGCTTCACAATACTGGGAAAGGCAGCAAAGCTATCTTCCCTGTCAGTAAAATTCTCTGACTGAACCAAAAGTGGGCAAAATACAGACGGAGTTGGTCTTTTTTTTTTTAACCAATCATTGTGAAACAGATCTAATAATAAATTTTAAGTGTGTTTATAGCATTTTTCTAGATGGCCTATTTCTCCTCACAAAAAAACCCACAGAACAAACAATGCTAATTAAGTATATTTTAATCTTTCCTAAATTTCACTTCTTAGTAACATGAAGTCATTTGTTTTGCTCGCACATGAACGTCTTCCTTTTCACCACCAGCTATCGTGTAAGGGCCTTCCAGAGCTTAAATAGCAGAAGGAATATTCCCAATGGTGCTTGTTTAAATTCAAAGTACATTACATAGAATTGCAGCACACTTTAAACTGAAGATCAAACTGTGCAGCACCTGCTTATTTAAGCTAAAATGTATTTGCTCACCTGCATGATCCTGCAGCAGTAAGTAAGTGATCTGTCTCATTTAATTTTAGTTATCTGGAGGTGAGGTGGCAGACCAAACTACTCATTTCATTGCCTGATTGCTTTCTGAGAGCAGCAATTTATTTCCACCAGCAGATCAGGATGTTTGGATGGATTTCCTATCCTGAGATGTCCATTTAATTGTTTAGAAATGAGGTAAAGGAATTCCAACCTACATTCTTAGTGATATCAGCTCAAATATTTGGACATTTAAAATATGCATTGCAAGACAGACAGGAAGGATATAGCTAATTTATATCCAAGTTTAAAGTGATATTAAAAATTATGCATGTACCATAATTATACACAGTGCCAAAATATCACATTGCTGTTGATATGTTGAATTATTCCTTCTTTCTTCATAGATGAGCAATTACTTATAACTAACAACTTTGTACTGATTGTGCAAGCTGGAAACAATGGATTCTGAGCTGAGTGAAGCAGGCAATTGGAACACCAGATGTCTTCCCTATGACTATGGAATTAGCTATAGGTGTTCAAATTAGTGTTTTAGGTAAAAGGCTTCTTCCGGTAAAATATGCCTCACATCACTCAATCCCAATGGAGATAAATGTGGAGTGAAAGGTTTCCATGCTTAAGAGGATATTATCCTCAGAAATGCTGCTGAGGTTAGGAATGAGTACTTCCCATTTCTAAAGCAGCTTTAGAGAATGCGGTCTCAGCTAAAAGGTATGCTTTCCTTTTCTTAGTCACAGCTCCAGGAAGGAAACCATGTCATGAAAAGTACTGATGAAGACATGCTATTTGCATTCGAATTCTGATTTTTTAAATTCTTTATTATCACACAAATTGCCAGGGTACCTTATAAGATTTTATGTTAATTAGAAATACTGGATTTCACATCCAAAAACTAAGCTGCTATATAACAGAAAATTAAGGCCCTTGTATAGGTAAACAAGGCAGGCCTAAAAGGGAGGGACAACCAGGAAAAGTGGAGAGTTGATTTCCAGAGTGGAGGAGGGCTGTTTGGGGAACCCCAGAGAAACCTGTGCTGCGGGCTGTGCTCAATTCCTGTGTTTGTTACTGATCTGGAATAGAGGACAAGGTAACACAATCATCTGATGATATCAAGGATATTAAGGACACTTCAATCATTTATTTCTCTCCTTCTTCATTTGGCACCTTTGTGTCCCAGGCATCCCCAGTGCAGATGTACTAGTTCGCTACCAGCTAAACTAAGGCAAACCTCAGTTTAGTTTTTTCCCCAGATGAAAACTGGTCAAGATTTTCAGGTTAGTTCATGGAAGGCATGACTCTGTGGGGATGGTGAACTGCACTATGGCCAGAATACAGGAGAGAAGAGAAACCAAATGACCCATAACAAATCTGAAAGAGAGGTACGTGGGCAAGGGGGGAAGGTGTCATGGTCCCTGTGAGCCTGGCACTTGGACGCAGACATAACTCAGTTTTATGTACCAACGGGTACACTAATCTTCAGAGCACACGCTGGCACGATGGCATTGGCAGTAACTCCCATCACACATACAGATCACTTCATGTTGGAATAGACCTATAAGATCATTGAGTCCAACTGTTAACCCAGCACTGCCAAGTCCACCACTAAACCGTGTCCCCAAGTGCCACATGCACACGTCTTTCAAATACTCCCAGGGAGATGGTGATTCCACCACTTCTCTGGGAAGCCTGATCCAATGCTTGCCTACTTATTCAGAGAAGAATTTTCTTCCTAATCTGCAGTCTAAACCTCCCCTGGCACAACTTGTGGCCGGTTTCCTTCTGTCTCTGGTTTCTCTCCTATAGAGAACAGTTCTCGCTGTATTTTCCTTCAGCTCACAGCTGCTCCCGAAATTACGGAGGGCAGGAGAGACGACAATCCTACACAGAATTAAACCTGCCCGAAACTGCTCCGTCCTCCCGTTCCTAGCGGGGCCGGGACGCCTCAGACTGGATGCCCCGTTCCCCGCAGGGCCGGCAGCGGCTCGCAGGCGGCACCGGGCACTGCGGGGCTCCCGGCACCCCCGGCACCCCCGGCACCCCGCTCTTCCCTCCCGCTGCTGGGAGCCACCTGCCCCGGGCGCCTCCGTGCCCGGGCTGCTGCGCCAGCCCTCCCTGCCCTCACAATCGGTGCCTGCTTTGTACTGCCGACCCACGCACTCATGGTATTTTCATGGCTATTTAATTCTGTTAAACCGGCATCTTCCACACCAGGAACTTCACCTCTTGATGAAACACCACACCTCTTGATGAAACACCACATAAGCACTTCATCTTTTTCTTGTTTCCTAACATATCATTCTTAATACGCGTCAAGTGTTTGGAAGGAAGAAGAAGAACCTTAGAAGCTCGCCAAACCATAAGTGCATAGCCCTCGGCGGCAGCACTGATTCCCTGGAGGAAGGAGAGGGCTCGTCCCGGGAGAGCAGCGGGCGGCAGGCGGGACAAAGGCTCCGCTGCCGGGGGCGTCCGCAGCCGCCGCCCCGATGGGAACCCGCCGGCCGGGGAGGAGCATCGGCAGCTCCGTCCTGCGTCTCTAAGAGGCAATTTCACAGACTCTTCACTTGCTCCTCGAATCCTGTCGGCAAAACTTGAAAGGCCGAAGGGTGCTTGTGCTTAATTTTTTACCTTTTTCCAGATGGTGGCGAATTATATTTCCCGCTCGCACTGGAGTGTGTGTTTTTACCGAGAGAGCATTCACCACTGGAGAAGACTGAGGGCGTCAGTCCCTCTTTTCACTCCCTTCTTCTATCCCCGGCCTTCACAAGCCCCCAGAATGAGAAGTTCGCCTTTCAGTGACACAATAGGATTGTACATCAAGAAAGAAACATGAAGGAAACAGACTCACATGCCACTCTTACAAAAGCGCAAGATCCTAAATCCAGCTGATCTTGCCTGACTGTACTGTGCCATATAAGCTTTGTGCACACAGGAGTGCCCTCTACTGAGTAACAATATGTGTATATTGAAAGCGATATTTTGCCATGAACATTTCAAAGTTAAGACAAATTGTCATGGTTTTAAACTGCAAGTAATTGTTTTTCCTTTTTCTTTAGAAATTTTTTCTGTGTATGAAAAAATCCATATACACCTTGTAAAACATCTTGTAGTCATTCATATGCCAGGGGTACTTCTTTATGGTTTTTGACAAGAGCATTTATAATACCTTAGTAATTGAAAGCCTGGCAACCAGAAAAGACAGGGCACAAAAGTGAAATTATTGCAGCAAATTTTTATGGAAGTACAGCAAGCTATTTTAAAGGAGATGTGCAGAAGACTGCTGGATCCAAAAGACTGGACATGAGACAGAGCCAAATTTGAAAACCCTCAGTAACATGAAATAACAGAAGCCAATGATGGTGCCTAATGTTCGTGGAGAAAGAGAAGGATGAACACTGAAAAATGCCAAAGAGTTGGGGATGGAGAGCCACAGCTCCCTGCACATTGGCTATGCTAAGCATAGTGAAGATGCAGTTTTGAGCATGTAGTAGAAATTGTGTCCTCCAGGCCATGATAAAGAGGCAAATAAATCCCTGGTCTAATTTACAATGAAAAGTCATGTATTTGCAGGTTACTGCAGGAGACAGTTGCCCTCATTCACACTCCAATGAAGGTTTCCTTTGGCGTTACATGGCTGAGATGTCCTTAATGGAGGTTTTTCACTTGCTGTAAACATGAGGACATCCAGGATGAAGAGCAGTGTCAAAAAAGAGTGATGTCCCTCTCATCCAGGTCTGGCACTCAGGAAGACTTCGTTCCTCCTTCTCACGTGTAGATGAAGCTCCCCGTGGAGAACAGGTACTCAGCAAATATCTTCAGAAACACGAAAAAAGTTTTTCCTAGTGCAGACAAACAGTGTAAAAACTATGTAAAACCTACAGGCTCTCTCACTTGCTGGCTCTACAAAGCCTGCACATCATGTGGATATTTTTTACTGGCATATCCAAACCAGAGTGACCATGCCGATAATCTGTAGCTCTCTGAGACACGAACACCCATTGCATGGCTACACACGTTTGTGATAAAATCTTTGTATGCTCCCTATATGCTCCAGTTTTGGGAAAAAAAATGCTTTCTCCACATCAAGTTTAGAGTCAGTTTGAACACCCCATCAAATGACATTGCAATTCTTCATGCTTTTACTTCAGTTTCCATTGGAAAGCACAAGTATTTCACAGTATGTTACAGCTCCTGAAGTGTAACATAGCACAAGAAAAGAAATTACTTTCGCAGAAACGCTGGCATCCTTTTTAGTTACCTAGACAGATGGCACCCCAAGGAATGTTGATAAGGTTTGTCCTAGCAGTACAGCTCATCAGCCATGAGCTTCAGCTTTTAACACATTGTATTTAATGGATTTGCTGGGAACTGCAACCAGAATGGCTGGCGTGTATTCCCCTCACAGTCAATGAAAAGACCAAGAAAAAGAGACTGAAGGCAGGTAAGCAGTCTGAAGTACCACTGAGATTTTGAGCTCTCTTTGTGCATGTGAGAGTGTGAATTAGGTCTTCCTTCCCAGAGAAGTGTCCATATCAGTGCAGGAAGCTGCAGTTGCCTTCAGCTGGCCCCGATTAGGCATGCATTTACAGGCACTGAACCCTGAATACTTATACATAGCATGAGTTAGTAAACATTTGAACAAGTCAGTTAGTGTGGGAAAAAGTCCTATAAATTTCACCAGGCTCTGGAAGAAGTGTTATTTATTCATTGTTAAAATCTCACAATGTCTGCAGCTGTTCTTACAGATTTTATTGAGAGGTAACTCTGTGAGACTGGACAATCGATACTGAAATAATTTGCTTTAAAATAAGGAAAGCCAAAAGTGAAACTTTACACTTTTTTAAAATTCCTATTTCTTATTTTATCAGGTGCACATTTTCATTTTCTACTTTAGACGTAGGGTACGCCATCAGAAAGATCAGGCTTGAAGTCCAAGTGGAAAAACTCATGCACATTCTTACTTAAGCTCTTAAGGATGTGTCTTTCCTCTTTATGGTCTCTTTCTTCTCTTTGCCAAATATCGATTAGCAAATATCCATTACTACAAACCTGGTAAAACAGTGCAATAAAACAGACTGTCATGCTCATGGTCATTTTCAACCTGAGTCACAAAGAAAAAGTGTTTTCAAATTTTATGCTTTAGATGAATTGGATTCCTATACAGACACATGCTTCAGATCTATTTTTCCAGTCCTATGCATGCATATATTTAGTCCAAGAATTTCCATTAGTCTAAAGCAGATTGCTCTGGCAAAATGCCCTCTGCAGGAGGAATCAACAACTCCCAGTTTCTGAAGCCTCTCTTACCGACTGCTCTCTCAGCTCCAGAGGACAATTTAAGTAAGAGTCCTTCTTCATCTGCAGCCTGAGAAGGTCAGCCAGGTCATGACGAACTGTGTCAAATGCAACATGGTACTACAGTACCAGTTAAACAGTGTGTTGCAATAACTATATATAAACACAGACATTGTGAATTTATTGGGGGGTGGGGGCAGGGGCGTAGATATAACGAGGGTTTTCAGATATCATTACTGGGGGAAATATACAGTATTTTCAGGCCTAACTAGAAATGTCTCCTCGGTTTGGCACCTCCAGAACTGATGCTTACATTGTTCATTTACTTCACAATCTTTCATTGAATGAAATTACTCAGTTTGTTGGAGGCTCACATGATGAAAGAGAAGTGATGAAAGAGAAATGATGAAAGAAAATGACTCTGAGGATCTTAAATGCCAGCAATTTAGCAATTTCTATTACTGCATTTACCTCGTGTTCTTGGCCATATGGATTCTTCTACTTTTGTTGTCTCTTGAGCAACTTTGCAAATATAAAATTAATAAAAAACCTCCAGAGACATAAAGAAATACTGTGGACCATAACTTAACCACATTCATTTTCTACTGGTTTACTGGGGATGAGGAAGAAGAAGGTGACTTGTACAGTTTCTTGGGCTAAGAGGAAGTCTGTATTTGCCACCTCACTTTTGCACCAAGGAAAACGATAATATTTATTTTGAATTACTCTGGGATTCTCAACTGCCTAAATAACATCATTGTTCAGAAAAGGAAAGACTGAAACTAGACAGCTTTAAAACACTGATACTAGTGAATAAAACTTCTTCTTTAGCCACTTGCAGAATTAATAAATTACTTATGCTTAATCTTTCTTTAGGTCATATTTTCTGTGTGACACTGAAGATTTTTCAGGATGTTATTCTTAATATCTGTTTAAACAAAATGATACTGTGAAAATTGCTCCTTATTCTTTCACGTTCTGTTCATTGTTTTTTAAAAACCGTATAACACATTGAGTTTCACAATAAATCTAGCTGGACAATCATCTCTTTCTAATAAGTGGTAAAAGAAAAGAAGATATTTTAGAATATATTTACACATTGCATGTAAAACAGGAAAGGAAGTACTTTCACACAAAATTATTTTTCATTAATATCTGTTGTAAAGTCTGTAAACTGTGCTTTGTTTGTCAGTAAATAGTTGGGAATTTGTTGTTCGCAATTTCTAACCTTCTATTTGATAACATATGGGGCTGTGGAGAGTGTTAGATAACTGCCTTCAAACAATAGGCCATGAAAACATTTGAATCCAAACAAGATTATAATTAAATGAGGAAATTTTTTTTTTAAGGGATATGCTATTATGGAGCAGGTCTAATTTCTTTCCTCCCTAGAAACTACTTTTCTCAATGGATTTAAGTGTAAAACAAATTTTAAAAGAAACAAAAGATGTCCTCAAAAATAAATTCTTGTCTTGAAGTTTCCTGGCTTTAGTAATTTTTTTTTTATTTGAATGAATATTCTAAAAACTGTCCTTTTTTTCTAATTATTTGTAATTTCTTAAATTACAGTGTGCAAATACATCACAAATAAATCACAAAAATAATTCCTTGCATTATGGCATTCAGCCACAAATTCCTCATCATTGCGTGCAGATACATACAAGTTTGAGCACACAGTCAAGTAACACACCCACTGAATTCACATTTAAATACAGAGAATGATAATTCCTCTCACAGAGTATTCTAGATGCATTAAGGTAAATGAGCACAATCCCAATGCAATGCACAGTTCACCCCAGAATAAAGAACTGGTATCCCACATAACTTAGGAAATATATTTGCAGTTTCTCAGTATTTTATTGATCTCTCAAAACTCGAGTGGATGTTTGGAGCGGATGTTTGGAGAAAATGGTCCTTGCAAAGCAAAACCTTGCCTCTGTGAAGGGCAGCAGTCATATTTGCAGATGTACCTGCCTTTTGCTAACACACATCTCAGTTTCTCCATCCCAAAATTAGTCCCACACCTGAAGACACTGGGAAGCCAAGATGGCATGCAAACACAATGGATTGGGTCAGTATGGGATAGTAGCTCCAAGCACATCAGGCAACTGCAGGCTTCATAATGAGACCTGCTGGGAAAGGATAAGAACATACAAAGTATAAAAAAGTGCCAGGAAAGATTCAGTGGTGACTGGAATTTACAAGAAGTCTAAATGAAAATAAGCTTCAATTAACAGTGGCTAGACTTAAATATATATTTTTTCTAGAGAAAATGTGGTGTCAGTTATAACTGGTGTTTGCATGGCACAGTCTGCAGTGGTGAAAATTGCCTATGACCACTAAAAAAAGTGTTCCTGCAGAGATAAAGTTCATACTTATTTTTACATTATGGAAAATGAGACATGGAAAGTAATTTACTCTCATGCCTTCCATGCAACTTTGACAGGAATCTCTTTCACAGGGTTTCCTGGATGCTGGTTCCACTGCAAGTACTTCTTTTGAGCGCGTATAACTCTATTTGTCACTAAAATGTCTTACAATTGAAGTGTTAAGTATTTTTAGGTTTCTGCTGAATTCTCAAGAGGTAGAAGATGAAGGAAGATGAATCCTCACAAAGGCAGAGCACAAATACATGGGCACTACCTTCATTTAGTTTTATTGCTCTATTAGTATTTGGTTTTGCGCTTTCCTATCAGTATGATAATCCTTTTTTAAATTTGTGTATTTATGTGTTTGTTAAGTCTGCCTAAGAGCTCTCATCATGGATAGGAAAGCTGCAAGCTTAACAAAAAATTTGGCAGCTGGTAGAGGGAGTAAAAGCTGGAGTTCAGGGGGTTATGAGTCTGGGGCCGAGCACAGAGAACTTGGGTTGTTTTTGCAGGGTCTGGGCCTCAATCACAAAAGCTTCAATAAGAGAAAAATGGCAACTTTGCATGTCACATCCCATGACAGTATTGCAAATGTTCAAGTAGCAGAACCAAATGCATTTGAAGAAAAGGGTGTGTTTACTTCCTCAATGCCATTTATATGTTCCCTAAAGAAGCAGGTATCAAGGCTGCACCAAAAAAAGCTTACAGCATGGGAACTAGGCTGCGAGCAACTTTGTGTTCAGTTCTGCAAGAGTTCTTTATACCTCACTAGCATGGCACTGAAAAGTCATTCCCAAATACATTAAGCAGCATGACTTCCTGCTCGCTGCATGCTGTTTGTTCTCTCCTCTTCTTCCCAAGGGAAGATGCTTGGGCAGTGAAGTCTCGTCTGTTTGGTGGAGTTGGTTTGGTTATAAACAATTTTTTTGCCTCAGTGTTTTTGCTAGAAGACAAATAAATGTGCCTTGAACTTTGAATGGAAGGTCAGGTTTGTGACTGTCCTTATATCCCAGGATATTCATTTCTCTGTCTCAGAGTGGTCTCCAAGAACATTCTGTCTCCTAGACAGACAACTTTTATGACAGCATTTACCCCTACTGAGGTGGAGATAGGGAGAAAATGGAATGCTCTGCATGGACAGATGAGTGCAGTTGTCAACACTAAGCTCTATACCCTTTTTGGCCATTGTGGAAAAACCCCACTGCGATGAGAAGAGCCATCTTCTTGCGGGGAGAGATTGTAGACAGCTGAGGACAGGTCTGATGATACACTCAAAGTAAACAGAATGGCTGAGGGCTTTTTATTGTAGGTGAATTGTTCTAAGTGCTGAAAGCCCGGTGACCAAACACATCAGACTCTTGTAGTCCAGCCAGGAAGCAAGTGAAGCATGAATAACTGAGTAACGTGTCATCGTCTGCCAGCATGGGATGGGGTCTTCTAGCCAATCAAAGCTTATAGAAAGCATTACTCATGGGTAATGCTATGTCCAAACTTAGCACAATCAAGGAATGCAAAAGGACTTCTAAATTATAGATTCAGCTGATCAATTACAGATGTGCAACAACTAACTCCAAAGTAGACTGCACTCTTCAGAATGGCTTTCCTCACATCATGATTCTTGCATGGGTTCAGTTTCACACAGATGTTTTTCATCCTTGGGGTAACTTTGTCCAAGTACAGAGCCGACAAGGCAGAAACAGCAGCATGGTTGTATGGAGTAAGTAACAGAGCAGTGTCTCATCTACCTTTTTCTAGTACTTGAGTTTATGTCACCTGAGGAGTTTCACTTGGTGATAAAGAAGACCCAAGAGGCATCATTCTTGAACACCACATGTGAGCAGCCCAATAGTATCTAGCAATTATTCATCAGTGCAAGACTGCAGAAAGGGCTCAAAAGCAACTTAATACATTCTCCAGCATCCTTCCCTTTCAGAGGAAACAACTCATTTCCATGGCTGACCATCTCGAGTGCCTTGAATATGGAAAGGATGTGGGAGGGTGTGAACATGCTAGTTCTCTCTAAGTAGTCCTTTCTCTTCATGTTAGTGACATTCAGCCACTCAAGCTCAATGGCTCTGAAGGTCAGTGTCCAGACCTGAGATCAAGTGACCCTATTTCTTCTGTAGAATAAGTACTTGCTTGTGGGAACTCACTAGGGGCTGAGATGTCATCCATGCCTGAGCTCTGTAATGCCTGACATTTCATTTTCTTTAGTTAACTGATCACAATGAAGACTGACGGTTTAGTATTTGAAAACAATGAGTCTGTCAGTATTTTGTTTTTCTAATTCCTTTCCAGCCATGCCAGTCCTTTACTTTCTTATTCACAGCACAGAAAAAACTAGTGCTTGGTCAAAACAGATTTTCTGTAGCATTGCTTTATATGTTGCACATCTTCATTGCAATGGAGTAGGAAAAAGTAATAACATCTCTTTACTAATGGGTAGTTGCCTCTGCATAAGTACTTGTGAAATTTTTGATGGTAAAATATAACTTCATCAGCAATATTTCTTGACTGAGGAAATTGTGATTGGTAGATATGCAATGTATACACTTCTGCAATTCTGTCAGAAGATCATTAAAGCAGTACAAACAAACCAAATAAATTATATATATTCCAGAAATATCTTTTTTTTTCTGCATGGTTTCAGGTGTCCATTTCCATTCATATTATTCAATGTATCTCTGTCTTTACTTAGCAGAGGCAATTATCTGTTTTCTGCAAATGATTGACACCAGAAATACAGAATAAAGGTAGAATTTAATATACTTTAGGAAAGCTACTACAGTTGCCTCACAGATCTATCTCTGAAGTAATCAAGAAGCCTACAGACAAGGGAAAAAATTAACATAGTATATACAGATTCAAAAAGACATTTGACAAGATTAAAAAAATTACACAGACAAGGGCTAGCAGGAAAACCCCTTGTGCTATGACAGTTCTTCAAAAAAAAAAAAAAAGGAGTAAATGCCAACTGCCACAAACTACATGGTGTTCTGATCCAAAGTGTTCATCATATCCGAAATGACCACAAAAAAGGTGTGACTCAGAAGGAGACATGGTGTGCTGCTGATGCGGTTATTCAGCATCATGAGGCCTGAAAATGAACCACAGAAAAGCCTCAGGAGATTGAGTGACTAAGTACAAAAATACCAGAGGAAATCACTTTTATGTAAACAAATGTAAAATGACACATGAAAACACAATCCTAGCTTTGCAAACAAATCTAATTATGACCCCAACTTGGCTATTAGAACTAGAGTGTGAGATTTTATAGATATAATACATGGTTATGTAAAAATATCAACACAAACATCGGATACCACTGTTGAATAGAGTTTTTAATAAAAACTCAGGAAAATGCTATGAATTATTAGGAAATGAATACTGAAAAAGACAAAAAATGTCATTATGCCACTGGGCAAAATCAATTATGTGTATTATGAATACTAGGACCATGACAGAAAGGGCATAGCAGAAATGAAAAGGTAGAGAGAAACCTAGCAAGGGTAACTTTGAACCACAAAGTGGTCTTCCTATAAGGAAGAGGTAAAATAGATTTGGGTTACTAAACCTGGTGAGAAGACAGCTGATAATATAAGAGGCCAAGAAATCAAGGGTGGCATGAAAACAGTGAATAGAGAATCTGTACTAAAACATCTGGGAAACGTCAAATGGTACTAGCAACGAAATCCACTGTAGATATGAATGTGTAAATCATTACAGTTTCTTTTCATCAGAAGAACAGCTGCAAGCTCTTAAATAATTTTAGACACCAGATGAGCAGTTTTTATGGTACTTGAATCTACTAACAGCACTTCGATGTTTTCCACTGACTGAATCTTCTTTACATCTATTGAGACACCTGAGAAACCTCATTCTCTTATCTGACTCCTTGCAGGTAGATAAAATCTTGGACATTTTTATGTTGCAACATATAATAAGTAGGATGTCTAGCCACTGTAGTCTACAAACCGAAATTCTTTTCTCAAAAATGGGTTGGCCTCAGTGAATGATCCCTGGCCTGTACTGTCCTCAAAACCACGACCATGCACTGTTTAGGGGAGGGCTGACAGATAAGGACAAAACCCACTAATAATGCCACAGCATAGATAAACATGGGAGAGTAGTCAGGCTCTGATGCTGTTTTCTTTACTAATACAGATGACAGACACTGATGGATGAAGATGAAAACCAAGGATATGATGAATCTTCTCACATCCCCAAGGGACCCAGGGAAGTCCATGGTGACTGATCACTTCCTTCTTGTGACTCATGGGCCACTTGCTGCAGAACCTTTTAAAAAATTCACAATACAAAGATGCTTCCTACTCTTATGGAGCACACATCCACATATAACCTGGGATGAGGACTGTGGGGGCATCATAGATCCTTCTGTTACAAACTTGTGTCTTATAGACATATATCAACAGCCAAAGAATGATAGCAGAGATTTTGTGTAACCATTGTACAATCCAGAGCTGTGTGAATGATGTCACTGTGTTTGGAATAATTCCTAAATCACATGAAAAATACTCATGGGCTGTACTAAGCACAGTTGAACTTCTCCAGCTTTCATTTCAGGCAGGCAGAATTTTCTTTTTCACGAGACTTATCACAGAATCATAGGCACATCAACTGGAAGGTGTCTCTGGGGGTTTCTAACCCCAGTTTCCACTCAGCACTACAGGGTCAACCAGGACTTTGTCTATTTGAAAACTGGAAAGAGATTTCTCCATCTCCCTGGACTCACTCTCTAGTGCTGCACTATCAGTGTAATAAAGAATTTTTCTCTAGAGTCCATCCTGAACATCCCAAGTCACAGTCTTGTGGTTATTGCACCTTATTACTAGGTGAGGAAAATAACTTTCCACAATTTGCTGGCAACGCTCCTCCAAGTGTAGAGCACTATGCAATGGGATTTACTGCGCACCAGAACACAGTCTTGGTCCAAATTTGACTCCTGTTTGTCCCCTGTGACCCCCAGGTAATTCGCAACAGGACTGCTACTCAACCTTTAAGTAAGTATCCCCTTGCTGATGGAGGAGCACGTCTTTGTGTCCATAAAAATGGACAGGCTGATTTTTCCACCACATACTCAAACAATGAATGGGATCCAGCAGTGGTCTTCAACAGTGTCATTAAAACCAGAACCTATGAATTTTATTTTCTTGGGAAGATATGATCAGTCATGTGCTATTTTAGGCCTCATATATATATACACCAGAGTGCATGGCAAGATAGAATAACATCAGATATATTTAACAGTATTATTTCTATTCTAGTATTCCTATAAGAATTTTAAGATGGTTAAACCAAAAATACACATTATTATAATGTGTGTTACAAATCAACAAGAAATTACTTTTGCATGAGATTCTCCTTTAAATTAAGAAAACAATACTTCGACCTCAACATTCATCTTTTAAATGCATAACCTATTTTAGAATGAGTTTCTGTGGTTTATGCATGAAAGTTGGCCTAATAAATACTGGTTTTATGAAAAAATATTTATGCCAATGGCATGAGAGAAAAGGGTAATTCTGATTAAGTAAAAGTTTATTTTTGCTTAGTACATTTTGGGAAGTTCATATCAGGGAAAAGCTTTTGATTCCATAGACACTTAATTTTTTTGGTAAAACTGACTGCATATCAGAGCCAACACATTACAGGTGAGATCAAAGCCTATTAGACAAAACAAAGTATTATTTCATGAAAAGGCTTAATATTTGACATGCAAATGCTATATTTCAGTGCTGAAAATTATCTCTCAACTAAAATGTGAATAATTTTGAGATACCAGGAATCAAATACAAACACTAAAAGTAGAAGAAAATTGCCATGATTGGAGTTTTTACCTACAATCGTAATTTAAGATATTTTAGATGGTAAATATTCCTGCGTAAGTGTCTGCATTACTTTCACTCAATACTGCTTGCAGTTTCAAGGTGTAGTTCCCAAGTTTCTGAAGATTTTCCATGGAATATATTAAATCAGCTCTACTACTGTCTTTTTAAACAAAGAATGAATTTACCACATAAGCTGTGTGAAGTGGCATATTCTCAAACTGTATAAATGGCTAGTCTCCTTATGAGATATCAGATAGTTGTTCCCTGACATGACAATGTGTGCTTCACCTAATTCAGAAAGACAAAAATCATTCATTGATATTGTGAGTGTGTTTGATTATACTGTATGAGGCTGTGACAACGTTATCACACTGATAACTGGTTCCAGAAAATACCAAGTAACACATATGATGGAAGTTAGACTTGCTCTTTGCAGACCAGTCGAAGACCAGCATGTTGTTTTCAGCAGGGAGGAAAACAGAAGACACAATCCACAATCCATTCACTAGGAACTGGAAACTTTTCTGAAGAAAAAATAGTGCACAAAAGATCGACAACATACTGAAGCCAGGAAAAAAATTGAATACATCCCTGCAATTCAGAAGCCAAGTTTACCGACCATAAATCTGCAGTGAAATGCCTGGAAAACCACACAGCAGACTTTCAGCCTTGACAGTGCTTCTCTCTGATTCTGATGTTTCAGCATCAGCAAGCACAGGACACTGCTCCGATACTCTGGGTGGAAAATGGACTCTCTCCCTTATCATTTGTCCAGACAGTATGTGTTTTATTCAGACTTCTCCCCATCAATATAGCCATGTCTGTAACATATCTGTGTTGCTCTATTTTAGTTGTGAAATAAGCTCTTGAGCTCTTAATTCTTCATTTCTATTTAGTTACAAAAAAAACAGAAGCAGATATCATAACAACTGGGGCCAAAACTGTCCGGGTTCTTACTGGAAAACCAGGTGGTCTCTTGCCCTGTCCTACTAGATGGAAAGCCCTGCTGCTGAATTAAGTTGTTGGTGTCTGACTGAGTTGTGCACACAGGCTGAAAGGAAAGGACATGCTGTGCTCCCTCCAGTGCCATTACCTGAGGCAATCTCACCAGGGAGGCCTCGGCCAACCCTGTGAGGAAGGCTGGGATTTCTTATCTTCCACAAAGTTCAGTTCTATTTCTTTTCTAAATTCCATAACCAACATTGTCTTGATGTATTCAGCGATAGCCCAGCCTGGAAGTTAACCTCCTTTTCATCCCACTCAAAACCACTTTTTCTCAAAACCTACATAGCATTGCCTTCTGCTTCACCCTCTGACACACCAAAGCCTATCTCTGACACTCCCGATTCCTTTAAAACCTGGCATTACTGTAAGACATTTATGATAATTAATTGCTACAGACTGTATTGATGCAGGTGGTAGAAAAAGTTTTCTGCTTAGATTATGTTGCACTGTGAATTTTCCACTGAAATCAGTGGCCAAATTTCTATACATTCTTTAGTCATTCACACTTTTCCATATCAACAGAGGGAAGGACTGTGGAAAGGAAAAGGAATGAAGAAGTGCCTAAAAGATAGGTATCTTTTGGTGATGGCATTCCATCTTCCAAAACCAGTTCACTTGTTAGACAGATTTTTACAAGTGAAGTGGCAGAAAAGATCAAACATTAAGAACCTTCAGCTTGCATAAATCTTTCAGTCTTACCACCAGGCCACGCTTACACAAAGTCCTGCTGAAGGCAGTGCTGAAAGTGTGTTACAGTTGTTCATACTCCCATGACTGCACAGATATTTGTAAGGTGCAAAGACTTTCCTGGACTGATGAATTTGCTCACAAACAGTGGCATCTTCAAGCCAAATAATAAATACTAAATTTGGGAAACAAACTTCATTTTAACAGAATTAGGTAAGAGAAATGCCTTTTTACAAAGCCTAAGAAGCACTAGCATGCCAATTTTACTGCCACCTTCTTCTCAAAGCAATTTTGCCTTGCATTGCTATTAACAAATACAGATACAAAGTTCATTGTAATGAATAGGTTAAAAGGAATAACATGGATATTTAATGGTTACTCGTGATTTCTAATATCACACTTCAAGAGATATAAACGCACTTTTTCTACCATATCATCATAGGTATCCTCTACTATTTGGTTTGAATGGGACTACTTTAAAGCACCAGAATTAACAGTTTTACAAGTGGTCTTCTAGATTCCTTTATGACAGCCTACTTTGATTTTACAAAACAGAAATATGAAGACAGATGATAGCTAGGATAGAAGAGAAAGAAAGAAAGAAAGAAAGAAAGAAAGAA
>VXBT01011137.1:694645-747422 GCA_013400235.1 Oriolus oriolus
GGGTTGTTGTTGTTCGTGGTTTTTTAATTGGTCTTACCCTCCTCCCCCCTCCTTTTTTTTGTGTTGGTTTGTTTGTTGATTTTTGTTTTTAAGAGCAAGATAGGTTTCCTGTTTTGTTTTGGACTCTCGCCAACCGAGCCTCCAGTTTTTCTACCATTTGTTCCGCTAATTCAACAACACCCAGTAGGTGGCCTCAGCGTATAATCTATTTCTTTACTCTTCTTTCAGTGATTCTGCCTTGCCTTCTTCATTGCAACAATTTTATCTTAGTTGGAATCTCCTGGGTTTATCCCTTATTTTCCTCAAGGCTTAGCGAAACATTTTCTTTAGAGAATATGAATATTCTCCAGGTCCAGACAGACATATGGGCTGAAAAATACAGCAGATCCTTGGAGTCTTCAGATCCTTGGAGTCTTCTTCTTTCAAAGAACTATCGCTGACTCTTGTGGTTCTCCCACATCTCCACCTTCAGAACATAATTGACTTCTGGGAATCAGTCAGCCCCCGACTATGAACAAGGGTGTCACCTACATATGTCATCCTGTGTGAATGCCCTTTCAAATAAAGAAAGGGAAGTTCTGATATTAAAAGTGTGAAATGAATTCTTAACTTGATTGAAGATCTTAATTATCTTATTTATTGTATTTAAGCATTTAAGACATATTGAAATTCATGTATCTACCCATTATCACAAAATAAGAACTACTGAGCTCTGCCAGATAGTGGGGTCATTTCTATAATTTCACTTTGACAAGATTCTGTATTCAGTCTGCCTTGTTAAACATCATGTAATACATCCTGCAGACAAGACCAGTTGGCATTTTCACTGTGACTTCCTACACTGAAAGAAATGCCCACGCATTTGTGAAAAATATTTGTCAATTAAGTATATTTGTCTAGCATGCATGTCCCCAAATTTTTGGACGTGATTTTTATAGATAATTGATGAGTAAACTCAGTCTTTGACTATTGCCAGTAAGCTAATCAGACAGCCAGTCTTATAGTTTCCCTACCATAATGAGGCCTGAAACCAATTTGGCGGGGATCAAGGAAATATGAAGCCTCCAAATATTTCCGGAATTGCCTCACTATAAACTTTTTCAAAAAGGCAGATTGAAATGTCCTACAATAGATGTGCCTGTCTGCATCAAGAAGGAGATATTTTTGGATTTTTGTTAACAAGGGCTTCCTAAGGAGAAGTTGATGTCTGGTCCTATCATACCCTAACACCACTCTCAGCTAAGTTTGTGACCTTTGTTGCCCAACAATGTGACTCCAGTACTGTCTTCACTTAAGCCTTCATTCACATGGGGCACTAAGGAAAATGTCTGGTCAAGACAAATTAACCAGATGATGTACGTAAGCGAGGCTTTATTACATTTTCATTTAGAAGAAGGGCAGTTTTATTTTTTTTGTAGGCTAAGATATGGTGACCTAAGTTACAGTGACTGAGAATATCCACACAGAAGTTTAGTGCAACTTAGCATATGTGCAGTAATTTATTTCATTTTAACATTCCAAAGTGTCCTAGTGCAGGCAAGCCCTGAGAAAACAACATTAGCCGAAATGAAAACTTGGCTTTGCATTTGTCCCCTCCATAGCCTGCTCTGCTACCATGGAGACAGACAGCTCTGTCACATCTAGTAATCTCATCTTCAAAGAAACAAAAACATTCTTGGTGAAAGAGCCTGCAAAGCTATATTATTGGTCCTAAATGTGATCTTGCACCCTTCACTGAAATCCCACTTCATCACAAAAGGAAACAGAACTATTCTCTGCCACCCTCATTTTCTTCTCATCTCTTTCTCTGAATGGTAATCAGAGCTCCCAATGTGTTCCATGGGCAGCACCACTAATGGGGCCCGCACAACACCCTACATGCCCCCAGCAACACCGTCATAGCACTCCTGTCCACTCTCTCGTATCCCTTCCCAACTCTTCCAATTCTCCCCCATCAAGGCAGGACCCTGCCACACCTTCAGTCCACCCTTGCATGCCTAGCTGAGGCTGTCTGGTTCACAACCTTGATGTCTCCTCTCCGTAGCTCAGACTCCTCTGCATAGCTCCTACCACTTTGGCTGGGGACTGAGAGCACCCTGTTCAGACAGCACTGGAGGACTGGCCAAGCACTGGCTGCCTCTGAGCAGGCAATGACTCAATTCTTCCTACACTTCTCTCAGTTCAACTCTCTTCTCTCCTACAACTCTTCACAAACAGTATAGAAATGTAACTTCTATGTCATTCTGCCAAATATTCCTGATGATATCACTGGCAGAGACACCTTGGTTAGTAATGTGTCATTGCAGTCAGAAACTAGGCTCATCAGACAAGGGTCCTGGGGTCTCAAAACATACTAAAAACCAAGTTTCACTGTGATCCCCACAAAGGAACTTGACCTCACTCCTCATTTCTTTGTCTATTAACAGAAACATGAAAAAGCCTACGAAAACTAAAGTTCATAAAGGTGTTGGGAGTTTAAGACAATGGCTGTACAGTGGCATACTGCTGTTTTTAGCACAAGAAGAAAGAACAGGGTATGTCTTGTAGCTCTCAAGAACACACTGAAATAAAGAAATTAAAACTACATTCAAATGCTTGGGGATAATTGTTGTTTGGGGGTGTATTCTGAATACCAAAAACAATTCAGAAGGAACTCCAACTATTTTTAAGGAGAGAAGTGACACATGGAAGTTATTTTCATGTTGCTGGAGAGACATCGAAGGGAATGCAAATTTAACCCTCAAACTGGGAAGGGCAAAACTGCAGCACATTCCACTTTCATGAGATTTAAATAAGTCTCTTCACTACAGACAAATAAAGCTCTTACAAGCAAATCACAGATCTCAGCTCTGCTCCTTCCAGAAGCTGCTGCCAGAAAATCTTGACCTCTTATTTCTTTTAACCATGTGGTTATCCATGATTTGGGCGACTATAGCAATCACAAGCTCTTTGTTAACATACCAATGCTGTGCATAAACTACTGAGGAGTCAATGACCTGGGCTCATCTTCCATCCAAGGCACTGATCTATCCTGATCAACATCGTGACTTAACTGCTGGAATGCATCCACTGTTTCAATCAGATCTTGGTACAAATTCACTAGGCTGAATATAAGAAGAGTCTCACCCTTTCCTTTTCAAAGAAAAATAATGAAGCTAATCACACCATTATAAAGAGGCACCTCCAGGCACATTGCATACCTCAGGTAACCCAGAACTCCTGAACCCCAAACTAAACTGATGTCTGTGGTGTGTCCAGCAACAGAAATGCTGAGGTGGAAAGCACCAGATTTTTACATACTTGCATGGCCACCTACAAGTCTCCGACAGGAATTAAAGAGGGTGAGCTGGGAATGCTGCCTGGCATAAAGATGGTGTATTTGGGGCAAAGGTGAGCAGATGAGTGGAAAGGAGAAGGATGCCCCCAATATGCTGCAGCGATTTGGCAGTTAAACCGAATTTTTTTGTTTCTCTTACTAACCCAAACATATTTTAGCTACTTTGAAGTACGATCATTAGCTCTCTTCCCCTACAGAGTGGTGTACCGGAAGAGGAAGGATAAGAACAGGATCATACACCAACCACACACCATGTTCATTGTCACTCACACTTCTGAAGATAAACAATAATGAGTTAAGATACACACCAAAATCATTTAAATTCTGCTCTCTTTGAGCATCTGCAGTTTAATTAACCTTAATATATTTTGCATGTGAAGATTATACTGTTCTAGAATTGAGGCTCTGATACTGATTCCATCTCATTGCTAAATCGAAGCACATGTTTACATGCAACATATTAAACCAAAGCATCCCACACAGCTGTGCACTCAAACTTTTAGTCTTGTGCCCAGAATTAACCCTGTTGAGTTTTATAAACTGTTACTTCGTTCTCAGCCACACAACTCTTACACAAAGTTATCCTTTCACAGGACCATGGACCCCTATAACACACTCTGCTCTGTACATCAGCAGCCCTGACAAGAACACAGGAAACCGCCACTGGTTCATGGTATAAAACTTGGCTCTGGCCATTCTGGATTGCTTAGGGAATCTTGGGAATCTCTCTTGACTTCTTTTGATCATGTAAATGGGGTGGATTGTAGAATAATAAAATAGTTAGGGTTGGAAGGGGCTTTAAAAAGTCACCTAGTCCAACTCCCCTGCAACGAGCAGGGACATCTTTAACTAGATCAGGTTCTCAGAGCCCCTTCCTACCTGAATGCTTCCAGGGACTGGGAATCCACCACCTCTCTGGGCGACCTGTTCCACTGTTTCACCATTCTCATTGTAAAAAATTTCTTCCTTATATCTACACTGAATGTAGGCTCCTTCAGTTTAAAATTTTTGCACCTTGTTCTATCATAACAGGCCCTGCTACGAAGTTTGTCTCCATCTATTTTACAAGTGCTACTTAAGTGTTCAAAATATTCAGTAAGGTCTCCCTGGAACCTTCTCTTCTCCAGGCTGAACAATCCCAACTCTCTCAGTCTTTCCTCATAGGAGAGGTGTTCCCTCCTTCTAATCAACTTTGTGATTATCTGTTGGAGAGGGTCCAGAAGAGAGCCTTCATCCTCCATCCTGTACTGAAGGGTGAATTATCTCATGTCTAATAAACAGCTTTCTCAAGCTGTTCCAGCTAATCCCCTAACCCCACAATCCAGCATCATCTGATGATGGGGACACCATTGGGCAACTCCAAGTGATTACCGCCTGTTCAGTGAGGAAGAGCTAAGGTTGCATTAGCATGTGTCTTGATTCCTCAGTCGGATTTTCAAGGATCAGAATGTTATTGAACCGCACATCCTAAAAGAGCATGAGACATTACAAAACAATTTTGACAATGTGGTAACACATTTTTCTGTGGTGAAACCTGCAGGATTATTGAGCTAATGGCCAAGCTTTTTAAATCACACAGTCAGCTACTTCTTCCTCATCCTTCCATATGCAATCCTCTCTTCTGTGATGTGACCATCAGGTTCAGAAAAATTAAGACAGTTTATCTCTCATGAGTCTTTGATGCAGTGTTGGCCCCGTTTTTCTGGTTTAAGAGCTTATGGATGGTGTTATTGTGAGCTGTAAACTCAGTCATAAGCCTAACAAGCTTGCATTTTATCTATGCAAACTATTCTGTAGAGTACCAACAATGTACATGTCCTTTCCACAAAAAGAAATATGATTATGATTATTTACGATTAAAAGAAATATTTGAAACTGACATGGAATATTGGAAAATAACATCCTGCAAAGATGGTGTCCATTTTAGTTTTGACCGGCAACTGTGCTTTTAAGTGTTGCAAAATAGACAAAGCAAAACCTGAACAGACACAGACAAATCTGGGAAGTTCATGAGGTAAATAAATCTATCTACTGATGATACAAAATTATCTTATCTGTATGAAGCAACATACTGACTGTTTAAAGTCTAAGGTGGCCTTTTGACTTCTTCCTATAGTGAGCTTCCTATAGTGAGTAGAATTCATATTCTACTATTGAGCCTTCTCATCTCTGATGTCCATTTAAGTCCAGATCTGTCAGGCCTTGAGAGATGGTCATCAACTACTGGAACTGTAGTGAGGTTAGGTAAGACTGAACACACCAGGATGACAATCGTTCCTGCTCCACACCACATATGTGTAATTGCTCAAGTACAAAAGCCCAGGACTTCCTTAATACAGCTGTCCTATTTTTCTTGGTAATAAATCAAATTAAGGTGTCATTTTATTATGTATCAAATACCTTGGTGTGTACCTTTTACTGTGGTTGCTACAGGTCCTAAACAAATGAAGGAATGCATCGTTACATCTTTGCAGAAGCTGGCAGGACACACAAGAAGTTCACAGGATATAGTGACAAAGAAGAAACAGGAGACACAAAATGAAGGTGGAAATTTTCTTCAAGGGCTTTCTACAAAGGGACACCAGAAAAAAGAAGATTAGAACACATAGAAAAATAATGGCTCCACTGGAAGGACCGATTAGTATGGGTATTAGATCTGAAAACCAGGCACCACTGGTTTGAACTCAGCTGTTCAGGACAGCCAGGTGTTGGCTCAACTGTTCAAGGAGTCACATGCCCTGCACTGCGTAAGTTTTTCACTTAAGATTTCATGGTCATAGAGATTTAGCAGTAATATTAAAATTACACACAGAGGAAATTTCTCTGCACTAGCATAAATATCTACTTTAAAATTAGACTCTTTCATGAATCATATTAACCTATTAAACCTGAAACCTCTGTCCTGCACTGACCTTTGTACATTCCATAGTCCAGTAATTTCCAGAAACATCTAATGGCCATCACCTCTTCAAACTTCCACTATGTCTGAGGCATGACACTCAGGAAGTAATTTAATTTTTTTTAATTATAGGGCCATCAGGAAATAATGCTGAGTATTACAAACTTTTCTGTGGAGAGTGTTTAATACAGAGGAAAAATTAGAAAGGTGATCTAGTTTCAAAGTGGTTACAGTTCAATCTTCCACATGCAAAGCAAGTTTGCCAAATATGAAGGAGGTTTACAGGGAAGTACATTAAATAAACCCCAGTAGGTTTCATTTTCTATCACACCTGAACACAGTGATGGCAGAATAAGTATCTAGCAGACAAAGAAACACAGGTCTCTTTCTGTAAAAGAAACAAAATCAAACAAACACCCAAACAAAGCCAGCAAGCCACTGAGTGAATTGTTCTTGAGCACTTTGCCTCCTACCCAAATTTCATTTGCAATTCATTACATGCAGAAACAGTTCTACGGTAGTTAGATACAGTAAAAACAGAACTGATGAAGGGGTGGACAACAAAAATCAGCAAATTGTGCAGACATACCTAAATATTTGAACATTCAGCAAGATCTAGGAAGTATTTAAGTCAGACATCATTTGCATGGTTTTGGAAAGAGTTCTGCCTGTGGCCAAGGTACTCCCATAATTTCTTGTGAGAGAAACTCTGCACTTTACAGTAACCTTTTAGTAAGTTACAATGGGTAACTTAGCTCATGATTGGCATCATTCAGGCCAGCACCTTCCCAGTGCCAAGGAAAAGAAGTCAAGGAGCACACGTGTCTGTACAACTCTGCTGCTCCCCACGAGCTCCTGTTCTGGCCCATGCAGCAGAAAGCTCTCTTATACTGCAGTCCTAACCTGTGTAAGTCTGGCTGGCAAAGCACGTTCCCATGAGCTTCACTATCCCAGCTTTGACTACTGTTGTTTCTCCTTAGAGAAGAGGCTTCTCTGAGGCAGCAGCTGGTATGGTCATCAGAGCTTCTCCTGTCCCTGCTTTCCAGACCTAACATGGAATGAAGGAAGAAACAGACCCCGTGGGTCATTAACAACACATTCTCCATTCTTACATCCCTGATGCTTAAGAGGTTTTCTGGCTTTGCTGTATGGGGAACTGATCTGCTAGCAGCCTCTCATAATCTTCTACACGTTTCTGTGCCCTGATAGTCAGATGTCTGGGCAATCTCCTTTGTGGAAAGTCTTTCCTTAGATTTCTGAGGTCAGTGGGGAATGACTGAAACATAGATACTATTTTAATGAGGCAACTTGTAATTAAGGGATTGCTTTTTAAGATTTAAAGAGATGAAGTAAAAACAAAATTGAAGAGAATAGTTAAGGGTGGAAAGAATAAAACAGCGATCAGCTGGCTGAGTAGGAAGTACTGTAGAGTTTTAGGAGCATTGAAGTTAGTAATGCACAAAAAGGGAGTGGTCAGAATCTGGCCATAAAAAGGTGTGTGTATGAAATACATCCAAATGTCAAAGAGGTGATACTTGGGAGACTGATAGGGTTACACCATGTAGTAAATATGGGTTGGCTAAGGTCTTCCTCAGTGGAACTACATAGGATTCTCCCAAAGGAGGAGAGACTGTGATCTGTCTCTCATGCCGAAAGAGTTGAGGAGAGTACATCACCACCAAAGGAAAGGCTGTGGGGAAGACAAGGGAAGCCAGTAATTGTGGACAACTTGGGCTTTTAGCATCACAGACATGCAAAAAAGAGATTCCAGACCTGGTGACAAGGAGAAGCAGGTCTGGTTGAAACACAGTCTGTAACACTGAAACCTGGCACAACAAAAACATGAGCACAGGGTGGAAACCCGCTCACATGGAAGTGCCCAGGTGTGTTTCCCACCCATGGAAACGTCACCACAGAGGCACACCTAAGCTCGAGGCCCAGAGAAAACATTTCGGGACCCACGTTGTTGTAGCAGGTGCCTATTGCTCTATCAGCCCTCGTTGCTCAAGTGCCACCATTGCGGCAACGGGGCCCATCGCCCTGAGGGGCGCGGCAGAGCCGTGCGCGGCGCCCGCCCGTTCGATCCGGCAGGTGCCATTTTGTGGCACCCCAGGCCCGACCCGCTCCCGCGGCCCCCGCGGGGCTCCCCCGGCGCCGGCCCCCGCCCCAGGGGGCTGCGAGCGGGGCACGGCGGGGACCCGCGCTCCGCCCCGGCCACNGCGCGGGGCGGGGACTGGCTGGGCCCGGCCGGGGCTGCTGGGAGGGCCGGTGCCTCTCGCCTTCTGGCTTTCCGGAGCGTCAGGAAGGGAAGGGTTATTTGGGGGTTTTTTGTTGTAGGTGCAGGGCGAAAGGGGAAAGCCCCGCAGGCCAAAAAAAGCATCACCGCTTCCTCATTCCCAGTGGGACCGGTAACGGCAGCGGCGGTCAGTGGGGGGAGGCGGGGGGTGTCCAGCCGGTTCCCAGGTGGCTCTGCAGGGGAAGCGGCTCCTTCCTCTGGAGGGCTGTGGCACTTCAGAGGTCGGGTTTAAAATCATTTATTTAATTTATGGTTTCTATAATCACTTCGCAGGCATCCTGGAGACTTAAGAGCAGTTGTAGGATCTTGGCGCCTACGGGCTGGGACTGTTTGTGGGTGTTTGTTCCAAATGCAAAGTCGGGCTGTGTGAGGCTGTGACTGTACACCGCTGTACACCTTTCTAGGAAAGACCAGGAATGTGAGCTTGGCATCTGGGCCATCTCTTTGGCCATACCTTCCTGACCAATGTTTTGTTTCCCAATGTTATGCCAGACATAAAAAGGCAGTCTGTGAAGTTATGTAAACATGCAAAACAAAACTGTACCCACCAGTGTTTGGGAGTGCAAACAAACAAATACAGACAACACGAAAATAAGAACAGAATAGTCAAAGATCAGGTTTGGTTTTGGTTGTTGCTAACTGAAAGCTGGTGCACGAGCTGGCCAGTGCATTTTCTTTGCTCAGAAAGTTAGTAGATCACTGTTTTTCTTTGAGAATTATGGGTGACCTGTCAATTAAAAAAAAAAATGGAGGTCTCTGTTGAACATGATGGAAAGCTTTTTCCCACCTTCCTTACTGACCTTCCCTTCCTAATATATTTTTCAATCTCAGTTTTCAGATGTCTAGACATTTTCCATGTCTCCATATGGCAAATTTAAGCCCAGTGAGAAGAGGTTTACTTTCTAAGTTAGTGTTGTCATATGTGGGGCATGATCCACTGATAAAACAATCCATGGATCACAGTTTAAAATGCAACCGATAGGCAGATGTACATTGTTTTCCAATTCAGTGGTACCGTCAATAATAGTTCCCCTAATTGCACAAGATAAATATTATGTGCCTATTCTCTGGTGCCTACAAAGGCAGGTAAGTGAGATAAAACCCCAAGACTTTAATTATAGGTGTGTGACATACTAACATGGACAAACCAAAAACATGCATCTTGCATACGAAAGGTCTTTTTCCTAAGGGAAAATTCACCGAGATTATCCAGAGATCAAAAGGCAAAAAGACAACATTTCCATAATTATTCAGAAGCTGCTGTAATGCACGAGCACATCAATTATATTTTCTCCATTTATCCATTGGGAACATTAAACACAAAGCTGTTTTCTGTGGCTTGGGACATCCCTAACTGAATGTGTCCATATGCACTGGGGAAAGAGCAGTTGTTTGCCTTCCCTGTTCTTACAGTGTTTGCCTAAGTACGTGCTGCTGACTACATGAGGAGTCAAATACAAGGTTAAATAGCTGTTTTGACTAACACAGTATGGCTGTTCTTCTGCCATGAACAATGTCGCTGCCAGTGCTGTATAGGTATCAGTCGTGTCAGATGAGCTGTGTAATTTAGCCTTCTGAAATGAAACACTTCTTTCTTTAAACTGCTGCTCTGAGCAATAAGACCATTCTCCACAACGAGTTTGCAAAGTGTCCAATACTTATTACATACATACATAAAAGACTGTTGAAATGGGACTTCTAGAAGGCAATCACTAAGAACACTGGGTATTAATACACTTCTTCTTGTGTATGTATTTATTTTATAAACAACCTGCATAAAATAATTGCAATTTTGACCATGAAAATCGGTCTGATTTCCAGGACTAAGGGTGCAGAGGGAAAGGGCAATTTCTTTCCTTTCATTTACACCTTGAGAATGACAGTCACTTGTTATCACCTACCTGTTTATTGTGAGAAATTGAATAATCACTCACTTCATCCACACCATTTAAGATGTTATATTCCTCTATCACACCTCTCCACTCTCAATTCTTCCAAGCTGTTGAAATGCCTCTTAGGCAAAAGCTACTGCACAGTGTGACAGCCTGTTCACTCTTCTGCATACCTTCCAAGTTGTTCTAGATCTTTTCTGAGATGGGAGTAGAAAGCAGGGGAATTAGTTCTCACTGAGCATGGAAGATGTGGGTGCATGATGAATTCATTGTGGTGTGATAATTGTTTTATGTTTTCTTATCCTTTCTTCCCTGAAAAACTATTATGTCACTTTGCATGTTATTCTGATATACTTCCCAATGCTTTCCAAACTCTTTCCCTTCTTCAGAGACCATTGATTTGGGTTTAAAAAGCAAGCAAATGTCAGCCTGACAGATTTTGAAACAAAATCCAGTCTAAAACTAGGTGGTCTTGTGGTCTTATTTTCTCCAAGTGTAATTTTCAGGGAACAGGAAGGAGGCTGAGGAAGATAATGTTGGTGGAACTCTCCTTCAACCACAGGAGTTAAATGGGCAACAGTGAAGCATTTAAAAAATGGCTTTCTTTGGCTTTCAGCTATAGAATTAACATGTTATAGATTTCAAGACTAGTGCAGAAAAATATTTCAGAAATTAGGGGAGCAATAGTGAGAAATACAGACCTTTCAGAAAATATAAGGGACTTACTTTACATTCAGATAGGTGAGGAATGACACAGTGAGTGCTAAGATAATATCCTGCATTCAGATGGAACAAAAATGGGGGAAAAGTTCTGTTTCTGTAGTATCAAGATGATTTCATAGGATTTCTGTGGGTGAGGTCCACACTTAGCAAGTGATATCTTAGGGGGGAAAAAAATCACAAAATCAAGATTCTCTATGGCTATTCAAAGTCAGCTGTGGAAAAAAAGTTTTAATTTAATTTCTCGGTTTCTAGTACAAAATACAGTGAAAGATAAAGGACTACAAAAGCAGTGATACATTTTTTCCTTAGGGTTAGCTGAGAGTAAAGATCTCCTGGACAGGTTCCTTTCTTCACAAACTTCCTTGAGACTTTTTCATCATACCACTTTGTGCTGCTGTGGCATCCCATGCATCGGCCCTTTGCCACCAATCAACATGATGCTCAGTTTCATCCATCAATAGCCAGCTGTAGGCATTACAGTCAGAGCTGAAATGGGACAACAGTGAATTTTAAAATAAGAACCTTATGCATAATACTCAAAGATACAACAGTTTGTTGTAGGGAAAATGTATTAACAAATGCATTGGATGCATTTCAAACAAATGTAGGCAAATGGATGTAACAAAATCATTAAAGTGTAAATATAGTAATAAATATACAACAAAACATAGTACAACTTAAAAGAGGGTTGAGAAGTGTGACTAAAAGAGCTGGACAGTATTTTTCCACCTGCTTTTAGATTTGAAATGTCTTTTCCTTGTACTCTCTTAACTTTCTAACCTACAGAGTACTGAATAGGTCAATAGATTCCTTAGTACTCAAAGACCTCGAAGTCCTGAATACAAATCATCTCCTGAGTTTAGATCAGGATTTTACACGATGAAAACAGCAGTTTGCACTGCATCTTGTCTCATGACAACATGCAGCACAAGCGTGTAGCACTTAGGCACAGCCAGAACCACTGTGTGGAAGTCAGGCCTGTACACGCTTAGCTTCTTTTGGGGAGTTGATCAACTTATTAAGTGGACTATTAAGTGGACCCTAGAAATCCAGATTTGCAGATGAGGGAGAGTGATGTTTAAGTTTGAATCAAACCTGGCAAAGCAGAGGTGATTTAATCTCTTGTCTCTCAGAAATCAGCTGGATCACTCAGAAAGTAGGAGGTTTGAGTCTCTTTTGAAGTAACCGGAGGAACACAGTGAAACCTTGTCCAAGCCAGTACATTCCTGTAAATACTTCATGCTCAATGTTCATTAATTTGTATGTTCTCTGAGAAAATAGTTTCACCAAAATGTTTATGTGTGAATTTCCTCTGTAGCTGAAGACCCTAATTATTTAGAAATTGTAGAGAAAAAGGCAAGTTAAGATCCAAATGCAAAACAATGCTGTGATTTTGCATATAGCAGAGACTCAAGGGTTAATGTCATTGCAGCTGGCAGCAAAGTATGATATCATGGACATAAAAGTTAGCATAAAATATCATAAATTTTTCCCTTCATAGCATTCTTCTCCAATTTGCAGGCCAGCAATGCAGAGGAATGTATCAACCTTTATTTTCCTCACAGACATTAGCAGCATTATCTCAACTTTTGAGAAATACACAGCAAGCCAAAATCAACCATCACAAGACATGCAAGTATATTCTGGCATTCACAAATGGGACAGAGGGTACTTTCTGTCTTATTGAGAGGCACTTATATAAGAATAGGCAAAAATCCTGATACTTAATAATCACATCAGCTGATACCCTAGAAAGTATGGTGCAGAGCTGGAAACTCCCATCTCCTTTAGGCCTATAAAAAACAAAGTAACAGAGGAGCAAAGGACGTTTCCTTTTTTTTTTAAATGGTAGTTTACAGTGATACAAGTATGGAATGAAGATGGACACTCAGAGAAGTAGTGGCCACATGTTACAGAGTTGCATTAGAATACACAAGAAATTCTGCACCTCACTCTCTCCAGGCTGCTTCACATCTAAAACAAGACAAAAAGCAACAAAATTTGAAAAGAAAGAAAAGCAGAGAAATGAGGATTAGGTCTGGCACGGAATCATTATTCGTTTCCTTCTCCCCCTATCATTTATCTTCACTTGTAGCCCCTCCCTGCATGTAAGGCTGCCCTGGCTTTCCATCAGGGCACAGATCTGCAAGCCCAGATGAGATATTCATGACTGCCACACTTGGGAGTCTTCCCCCTCCCGCACATGGAGGTTTAAATTAGTTCTTTGGTTATACCCTGCTGTTTCCATTCCATGTTTTCCTCCAATCCCCACTCATGCCTGTACTAGATCACACTCTCCAACCCACTGCTTTCCTATAAATTCAATTAATTAATTAAAACCTTGCTAACTTTTCTTTTGCTGCCTCATTTCCCAGACCTCCAACCTTTTTTGCTGGTTTTGCTTCCCTGCTGTCTCTAATTTTTCCATGTAGGAAACCTTGCATTATTCTTTATTAGGAAGAATTTTTTTCCAAGTCCCAAATGGTAGGAAACTGCCTCACTCTGTTAACTACTCCGTGAGAATTATTAATTACCTTTTTTTTTCTACTTCTCCCTTTAAATCCATCCTGACTGCCTGTACATATCTGTATTGTAAATGATGTTTTAGCTCAGACTTCTACAGTAACTATTCACTTTTTTTTTTTTTTTCATGAAGAAAGGAGAAAAATCTCTTGTGGGACACTTCCTCCTGCAGTACAGGCAGGTAGTCTGGTAAGTAAGGATGCTAATAAGGACATACCATGGGCGCACAGGGGAGCATGCAAAAGCTCTGAGCTCTTTGCAGCTGATTGTGGCAGCCAACCCATTATCTGTGTTCATTGTGCATCGACGTTACAGCTTGTGCATTAGCAAATAGAATCTTAGTGCAGGATCAGAAAACACACGCTGCTAAACAAAGCTGATTTATAACAGCTCTTGGACACAATATTTGAGCACATGCTGTAACATTTCTGCATCGCACTAGAATGCACCCTTTTTTTTTCATGCACCTCGTTGTTCTGAATAAAGTAGGTTAACTCTGGAGGCAGATGGGAGCTCAGCCAACGCTGCCTGATTACTGGACTGATATAACAGGCATTCCTGTATGGGTAAGGAACATAATTTCACACACACCCCTGTGTATAATACTACCTGTTGCCAAGGTTAGAGGCAAGAGCACCCATACCACAATTTCTCATCACATGGGAGCCCCAATTAAGTTAGCCTTGTTTTGCAAGCTTTCACTCCTCTTGCCACACAATCCTCTGCACTGTGTGAACATATGATAAATTTCATTGCAGAGCTGGCCCATATCAAAATATTTTCTTGCAGGTCTTTACTTATCCATTCAGATGAGGTTCACTACACTGCCAAAAATGCTCGGGGAATGAAAAACAATCTAACAGGTCCTGGCATTGTAAACACATCTTAACAGGCAGCAAACTATGGGACCTGAGCATCCAGTGGCTAAGTCATGATGATACTTAGTGCTGGCATATTCCTCTTCAATGAGAATTTGTCCCTCTTAAGTTGTTTTGCAAAAGATGTTAATCAGTGCACCAAGCTTCTGGTTATATTTGCTTTGTAGTTCGTAAATACTTTTAACAGATGTTAATGCAGCACATCTCACCCCCTCACCCTCACTAAACAGGACTTGGCACTTTTCCCAGATGAAGTGAATGTGGCACCAGTGGGTAACAGTTTGCCACTTCTACAATTCCTGTATTTTCAAATCTGCTAATAGAGGGAACTAGAATTCAAAAAACCTCTGTTAGATGGTAAATATCACTCAAAGGAAATGCACATAGTTAATGAAAATTCAGAATGTCACTTAATCTTCTGTGTTCAGGATGATGATCCTTCCTCTTGAGTGGAATCTCCTTTGCCCCAGCTGTTTTTCTTCTTCAGGAATAAAAAGGAGAAGTCAATTTTGAAGAACTCTGGCTAAGTGGTGTTTGCCCTGTTTCCTTCAGAGGCAACACAGGATATATCTGACTTCTATTAGCAAGGCACTAGGGTTTCTATGAAGATCCACTCCTCCCTTAGCAGTTGCAATGTGTGACTAAGGACAAGTTTGTGTAGGCTGCAATTGCAGCGACATACCTACAATTGCTAAAGCAGCTGATGCTGCCAATGAAAACTTAGCATAGAATTATAGAATAGACTTATTTGGAAGGCACCTATCAGGATCATCAAGTCCAGCTCTTGGCCCTGCACAGGACACATCAAGAGTCACACCATATGCCTGAGAGCATTGTCCAAATGCTTCTTGAACTCTGTCAGGCTTGGGGCTGTGACCACTTCCCTGGGGAGCCTGTTCCAGTTTTCAGCCACCCTGGGGGTGAAAAACCTTTTCCTGAGATCCAGCCTAAAACTCTCCTGACTCAGATTCATGCTGTTTCCTTGAATCCTGATGGCAGTGAAGAGATCAGTACCTGCTCCTCCACTTCCCCTCATGAGGATGTTGAAGAGCGCAATGAGGTCATTTTAGGATTCTACAGTAAGCATTCAAAGAAAGTAGAAAGATCAGACTGTTTACAAGCATATTACAGTATTCAACAGCTGGGGTATATGGGGGATAACTGATGCTTTAATATAAAAATATTTATTGCATTTTGAGTGTTCTGATGAAAAAAAAGAACATGAGAGCTTTTAAGAGAATATGGCTCCAACAGCATGACAGGATATTCTTGGTTTTTTTTTTACTCTAAAGTGAGGATGACTATTCTAATCACCATGCAATTGCATTTATCCAGCTTAGACCAACCTTTACTCTCTATTTGCTTTATCCATGCTTCTTATGACACATCTATAATCAAGATTAAATGGTGGTGAAGTCAGGTGAATGTAATAAAACATTTACCACAGAGTCACATGAAGTATAAATAGCACTCTAGTGTGCTACTGGGTACACTGGTCCAGAAGAGGCACCAATATCTACCCAAGAACAGATGCCAAGTGTTTTCTTGAAGTTAAGGTAGGCCAAAAAACAATACAGCCCTCACTAAAAAAAGCTGCAGACTAGCAGTACACAGCACAAGTACTACAGACCAGCAGAAGTGACAGCACTTACAAAATTCCTCAAACATGTTCTTATGACTTGAATGACCTTGGGTTCCTTTGAAGGCATCCAGCAGGATGTTACACAAAACAAACAAGCAACACCAGTTCCAGTTCTACACTCCTGGAATTCTGACAGCACTCACAAATCAGTCCAAAAGTAACATGTGGCAAGAGGGAGGCATCCTCATCTGATACAAATTAGAGTAGTTCCATTTCTAGACTGGAATCAAGAGCAATGATTCCACTTGTATCTTCTCTGACACAAGACTGTGAATTATGCTAATCTAACAGTCTTAAAAATGGTTTCTCTACAAACTAATTTTAGTCTTTCATAATGTAGACTAGCAAAGTGAAGCTATCTGGTGAGTTTTGTTTCAGCAAGTTTTATTCAGCAAGTTTCTTACATGCAGGAAATCTTCGTATGAGGTGGGCAAAGGGGACGGGTCTCCCACCTTCTAGCCTCGAACTCTAACCATAAGGTCACTTTCAATGTTAAATGTTATTGATTTCCAAGTATTAGTGCAAAGCACATATTTAAACCTTTTTAAAATTAATTAAATGGGGTGAGTTTTTTACACTTTCTTGTTTTAAGTGAGCCACTTTAAACAATACAATCCACAAAAAGAAAGCAGCAGCCAGTGTCACTGCTTGGCTATCGTTAGCCTCCTGAATGTACTGCTTTAATACAATAATACTGGAAAGCAGGCATGTTAACGATCATGATAATGATTTGCCACGCAAATGCCTTCAGTCATATTTTTTCTGGTGGTACTAAGCATTCTCTCCTCATACAAGTTTTCCTTGAAGTTGTGAATATTCAGTTTCAGAGTTCTGCTGCCTAAGGATGAGCATATGGTTAAAAAAACTCTCAAAAACAATGCCACCCTAAGGGACTTATGTATATATAGCAGTAAATGCAGAGCATTTCACTGAATTAGCAAACCCAAGACTCTAGTCTGACTACAGCCAGAACACATTTTTTAAGCTGAAGTGTCGTTCATTCCCTCAAAAGGATGCCACCCTGAAAGGGTCACGCTCACACCGCTGAAACCCCTTCTATTGCAGCATGGCTTCACACAGGCCAGGTGACCTCTTTACATCAACCACGCCTTTAGGTGCAGGTCTCGGCATGGAGTGATAACCACCCGATGTGTTTCAATACTTAAAAAAAACCCCCAACAAACAACAGGGAAAGTGCGGGGGAGTTGTCCCAAAGGCCTCCGCCCAACAAACTGCTCCGTCCTTTGAGCTTCTGACCCTACTCCGGCCTCAGCGAGGAGCCCTGACCGCCGCCCGGGGCCGCAGCTCTCCTTCCCGGGGGCCACCCCGCAGCTCCGTGCCGGCAGCTCCGTGCCGGGCCCGCTCCCCCCGCCCAGCTGAACCCCATCCCGGCGGCCGGCAGCCCCGGGCGGAGCGCGGACAGCGCCGCAGCCCCCAACAGCGTTCTGCCCGGAGAGGGACCATCCCATCCCCTCTCATCCCGTGCCGTGCCGTCCCGCCCCCGGGCATCCGGTCAGCCCCGCGCCGGGGAGGGCTCCTCGATAAAAGCAGGGCTGTTCCGCTCCGCCCTGCTGTGCTTCTTGTTCCTTTCGTGCTGCTCACGGCCGCCCGTCCCAGAGCTGCTGCGCCACGCCGGGAGGCGGAGGTGCCCTGCCTGTCCTTCAGCCCGGCAGGCGCAGGTAGCCCCGGCGCTGGGGCGCTGTGGGCCGGGACCGGGTGTGCGGGCGCTCGGCGGGCGGATCGAGGGCCGTGGGCAGCCGGCGCTGCGGGGCAGCGGCGCGGCCCGGGCAGGCGGCCTGAGGGGGGCGGTGAGCCGGTCACTGCAGCCGAACGCTGCTCGTGGGGTTTCTCATGATGCTGACTGGGTCGGTAGGCGCGCTGTGCCAAGTGAGAGTAAGGTTATCCAGCGTCCTCCGGGTCTGAGGGAAATACTGCTACACCTCCGCCCTTGGACAGCCTTGGCTACAGGACTACTATATTTTTTGGGATCACAACTCTCCCGGTACAGTGAGAAAAATTCATCCTTGCCAAACCCTTCTCAGGTGATTGCCTGGTCAGCCTTTAGTGCTTCGACTAGCAGAGGTGCTGTGCCGCTCAGCTGCCAGCCTCAGTCCTGCCCCTGTGACTCGTGAGCAGTGATTTTGTTTAAGAGCCTGTCAAGTCTGCAAGAGCCTGCCGGAGGTGAGCGTTGGCACCCGTACCAACAAGCCTTTGCTGGCAAAGTTGTCTGCACTTGAAATCTGTCCGATAAGACATTATAGACTATCTGATGCTTCTCCACCGCATAAAAGCCCTCCACACTTAACGTCTGTGTGGATGTAGGCATGCTAAAAAACAATACAAGGCATCGGAAGTGATCTGAGATCTTACACATACCAAAGATCCCCTTGGTTAATTCACTTGTAAATACATCCCTGCTCACTTTAGTTGAGAAGACAAAATCAGCCAAGTGAGTGGAAAATTTGATTGTGAAATGTACGGATATACTTGGCTACCGTAGCTGGTGTAATTAGCAATACTAATGCATTGAGTGAGAATGGAGGCCCAGTCACATTTGGATTAGGAGAGAGATGTGTCCGTGGAAATTAAGCATCTCATTGAAGGATGTAGAGTTGGTCCGTGGAAATTAAGCATCTCATTGAAGGATGTAGAGTTGGTCTTCTAACAGGTAGTCTCCTGTGGTCGGTATGCATAAACAACTCTACTTCATTAAGTGAAAGTCATACTTTTCTGAGAGATCTAATGTGCCTCTGACCTATACAAACCTAATATATGAATATTTTACTTAAAGAGTTACTGTCATAAATTTTATACTGAGTTTAGGTCAAATTGTGTATTGACTCCGACGGCAGTTGCCTCCCTTGGTTTTCCATGGGGATTAACATTCTTATCTATGCCAGAGATAGCAGTCCTCTTTCATGCAAATGGAGGATTTTATGTTAAGTGCATTAAATTAGTGCAATCAAGTTAAATTCAGCAACTGCTCTTATTTTAAAGACTTGTTGCTTCTGTAACATTTTTCCTTTATAACTCTTTTTGCTTAGAACTGTAATAGCTCTATAGATATGAGAGCCTATTACAGGAAATGCCAGTATTGGCTTTAGAAAAACGCTCCAGTGCTGTTTTGATATTTGTTTCATTTCTTACTGGTGTTACTGCCTCTGCACATTTTGTCACATTTTAATGAGAATGAAGAATAGAAAGTACTCAATAGAAAGCATTCACGCCATGACTTTGCCGGAAAGAACTTGTTTTCCAACCCACTATGTGTCTGACAAATGTTTTTCTGTTATCAGAACAGTTTTAAGATGTCCCAATGTTTCTGCCAGAAAACTTTCTGAAACAACTAGCTCTGCTTTAGCAGTGGCCTATTTGTTTTCAAGATCGGCCTAGTTTCCCTTGTAGAAAACATGAGACTCGTGGTAACACGTGTATGTCCACAAGCTAAATTTCATGAACTTTGCTCAGAGTAGCAGAGACCTAAGTGACGTACCTCCTGGCCCTTCTCAAACACGATTACCTATACACATAGATAGCAAAGTTAACTAAGATGTAATCAGACTGGGCATGCAGTGCTAAAGGTTAAAGTGTAAGTGCCAAAGTGCTCTACCTTTAGCTGAGAAAGAAGATATTACTGCTTCATAATGTTACTAGTCAAAGATTAAAACCTGTTTTGACCAAGGATTAATTTCTTGCACAGCTTTTGTATACTGGGAAGTAAAATAACATTACTCCAAAGACTTAGAGGCCTGCTTGGTGTCAGCATTACTGGGATGCGTACAGACTGTGAGGTTAAACACACACCTGAGATGGTATGATTCAAGCCTATGACATTTGCTTAATACAGGGAGGTGAAGAGAAGAAACTCAACAGCTTTGCAGTGCATTCTTAAAGAACTGTGTTCGACTGCAAAAGCAGGCTCTCCTCAATAATGATCGTACAGGTAGCTGAAAAGTCAGTAGTGACAGTTATTTACCTAGCGTGCTTTGGAGATTTATAAGCATATTTTTTTCTGAAGCTCCTTATGCTCATGTTTTCTCAGGACAATTGGGACTGTGATTTGTTCTGCATATGATTTCATGGTGACAAGGAGTGCCTACAAAGCAAAAAATGTTGTGGTCCTAAAAGCAGAATTTTTCCTGACATATAGTACTAGCTTGTGAGCACTAAAGTTCTTTGATCAAACCATAAGTTTTGATTTGTAATTGTCATGTATTTCTGTTTAAGATGCTCAGTGGGCAGATTTTTAGTATTAGTAGTATGTACTTATTTATTTTAGATTTGTGTCCACATTCTGTCAGAGCAGAGAACGAAACTTATGACGTGAGGGATGGGAAATTTCTAAAGCAGATGAGGGCAGGTGTTTCCTACTGCTGCTGAATGGTGAATGAATTGTGGACTGCATCCTGGAGGAAAGTAGAAGTAACCTGAAGATGAGACAGAAACAGGGCAAATGGATTAGATATGCAGGTGTAAGCCTATACATTTTTTTGAAACAACACTCAAAAAAATAGAGAAAATACTTAGAATGGATCTGAAAATGTTTTTGAAATGTTGATGGTTGCATTTTCTCTATGGTTTACCCTATCTGGTAAATGTTTTGGGTTTTTTATCAGGTATCTGAAGAAATAGCCTAAAGATGAACTTCTTCCTGGAAACATTGAAAGTCATTGTACTTCTCGTTTATTACTTACTGGAGTCACTGGTGTTCTTGGTTGTGCCTAGACGGAAGAAGAATGTCAGTGGCGAAATAGTATTAATAACAGGAGCGGGAAGTGGCATTGGAAGACTGTTAGCAGTAAAGTTTGCCAGCCTTGGAGCCACGCCGGTCCTCTGGGATATTAATCAAGAGGGACTCAACTACACAGTCAGACTGGCCAAAGAAAATGGAGCAGAAAGAGTACACTCTTACATCTGCGACTGCAGCAAAAGACAGGACGTCTACAGAGTAGCTGACCAGGTAAAGTATCGTATGTGTGGCTTTGACATTATTCTAAGATGAGTGCATGCATGGGTGTAAGATGCATGATTAAGTTTTCTAGTGGATTCAAAGCAAGAGATTAAAGTTCATTCATTCTGAATTTACTGTGCTTCCTATCTAATTCAAGAATTCTGTTTTTTAGAGTTGACTTGTGTATCTCTATTCCTTAAAAAATAAAAGGAGCTGGCTCTCTTTTTCAGTAGCTCATTTTAACTGGGTAGCTTCTCATTCATTCATTCAATTACCCAGCAGTCACTTAATCGTGAAGTGCGGAAAATCAATTTATTGAAGCTAAAGCAGTATTGCAAGTTCTGGCAGCCTTGTACCAAAAGTAAGCCCTAAAGACCATACATTGTAAAAAGGATTAACTGCTTAGGCAATTTTCAAATAATTCCATTGCTGTGAAGAGATTTTTGCAGACTTACTTTATCTGAATTAATAAATGAATCTTGATGTCTCAAATATTTCTTTCTTTAATTTCTGAAGAGCTTTGTAAACATAGCATGTGGTTAGATAATTTGGGAAGACTACCAGAACTGCCAAAAGCTAAAATTGTTAAACAGTTTCCAGTGTAACAAGCTGTTCTCATTCGCTTAAAATTTGCTAAACTTAACTGTTGATCTTAAAGGTTTCCACAGTGAATGTTTGCCTGGGGATGAATTTTTAAAAAAAAAAAAAAAAGTTCAGCTGTCTTCAGGAACATCTATTGGCTGAAATAATGTTTTGGTGCTGTTTAAGAAGCTCTAGCCTTCTGCTGTTTTCTATCTGTGCAAAAATTACTATCACAAGCTTTCTGATCCATGAAGCTTGTGCATGAATTGCCGCTTGTTAGAGGCTGCTGCTATTGGTTTTGTATTCCAGTAATGCTGATCAGCCTTGGTCCCCCTTGCAGCTCTGTTACACCAGCTGAGCTGGACACCTGCTGTCCTTGCAGAGAAGTTTCACATCTCTCCACAGGCCTGTAGCTGTGCTTCCTGCTGAGCTGGGAGAACTGGAGGAGGAGTATTGTAGTGTGAAGGACACTGGAATGAAGAAGATGAAAATTAACCTTTAGTTTTGAGGACTTGAATCAAGGGCTAGCACTCTGGGCCCATGGAGAAAAGCAGTGGATGAGCCATGCTGGCCAAATTTGAAAAAGAGACCACGGTGTAGATCTGTGTGACATGGGTTCAGGATGATGCAAACAGAGCTAGGCAGGAACAAAGAAGTTGTAGTAGGATCCAGTGCATGGTTCCTCACTTTCAACCTCCTGTCAGCAGTTCAGCAACTGTCAGATTCACTAATAATCCTCATGCTGATCTGCACAGAAGAAAATACCCCACTACCATTATTTCAGAAATGTCATGTCCTGCTGCTGATGTAGAATCATCCAGTCTTATCAGTTACAAAAAGACTTTAGTATTGGTGTTAGTGCTCGGTGCCACTGTTTACTTAGGGCAGCGTAGCAGACTTTGGTTCATAGTGTTCAGCATCTGTGTTTGCAAGATAAGACAGCGTGGTTCCAGGTCCTGTTTTTTTCCCCTTCTGGTGATTCAGCTTTATGCAGACATGGAGTTTTGCAAGACTATGGTGAACTAAAGTCATGCTGGCAGGGCAGGATGGGCTTGAAAACTTTGCTCCCTGTAAAACAGTCTTAAAGCCAAAATGAAATGTATGTGAACGTTTAATATCTGCTTCTTCAGCCACACAGAGACACCATGAAGAAGTCATTTCGGTAGGAAGAAAACCCAAAGGCTCTGTATTTATTAGGTTTATGTTTCTTTCCTGTACCAACAGGATGAAGGACAGCCTTTTGGTTATCAAGAGCTATAGATTAAAATTTATTTCTAATGTTCCTGTTCCAGAAGTACCCAACTCCTAAAGCTTAGTTAACAAAAATGGACAAGACTGGAACAAGTTTAAGGAAGATGAGGAAGTTAAGCTAGAATAAAGGATAAGTGATAAATTACCCTTTAATTCTTTACTGTTATACCCATTTCATTTTTCCCAGATAGCTCAGATCAGTGAACTGTACTTCAAATTCTCTATTAAATATTTTCATTCTCCTTTTGAGAGCTGACACAATATCTTGCTATCAGCTGGCCCATAGTCGTTCTCTCAAATGAGTCTGTTCATGAACGTTCTCAGTTGTGAGCTAAAATGAGAACTATACTTCCTCCTACTGAATTAAATATAAAGTATTATTTTTTAGCCAACTTAATTTCTTGGGTAGAGTGTACCAGATTCTAGTCCCAAATTGCTCTTTAGTTTTAAGATGGGTTTACTGTAGCAAAATACTTGTTGCGTTGGTTAAGCTTTCTGCATTAGAGACTTATCTGGAACAGTTGTCCCCAGAAACAGAGGTGCTGAAAGCAGAAGCTTGTGTGGAGCTCCACATATCTGAAGAAAAATCCATTTGAGAGCTCACCTTTAAAAAGGCATCAGGTGAGACTGTGCAAGAGCCTGAGGTGTTTGGATCCATAACAAGCACAAGTTCAACTTATTTAAATGTGTAACATTTCTGTTTAAGTTTTCATATATGATACTTGGAAAGAATGTTTTGTATTAATTGCACACTATCTTGATGCTATTTGTTTTAGGTTAAAAAAGAAGTTGGAGATGTTAGCATCCTAATCAACAATGCTGGTATTGTAATTGGGAAGAGATTTCTTGATTCTCCAGATTCACTTGTAGAAAAAACCATGGCAGTGAACACAATGGCACACTTCTGGGTAATACCTGTATTTTGCACATACCTACTAAGGCATCCTTTTAACATGTTTTCAATGTTAATTTTGCCTTTTGGAACTGAGGAAAACATGCAAGGATATAGAGCTGTTTGGAGGTTCAGTCAGAAATGATACAAGAAATTACTTACTTTGATCTAGAGTCTGTAAAATTTAAAAAAAGTGTGGAAGAATGGATCCTTTAGGAAGCTCTAGCATAGGCAGGTGGAAGCACTTCACATTTAGAAATGCTCTTAAGAACTGAAGTCTACCATCTGCTAAATTCTGAGGCTAGCCATTTGTTATAATCTCATTGTTAATTGACATAAAGCATGCCCACCCTACTAGTTGCTGCCCCTCGTAACAGAGAAGTGCTCAATTCTACTTCAGTTCTTCTGTTCTGTTAGTGTTCTAGTTGTTCTGTGGTTGTGATTATTTCAGTAAGAAATACCACATGTTCTGATAATGCTCGTAATAATAAGTGGAGAATTTTGTCCAGAATGAGTAACCTGGTGTCCTTTCTCTTCCTTCCAGCAAAGGCAGGTCACCTATATGGTATTTCTATCATAAAGAATTGTAAAGAAAATGTTCAATCATGTTTCAGTTTATTTAGAAATAAATTTAATCACAAAGATTTCATGGATTTAATAGAAGGAAAACATGAAATTAAAATCTTTGCCACTTTACAAAATTTGCAGTGAACACTTAATTCTCATTTGAAAGAAACTTCATGACTAGCTGAAACTATATATTTAGCTTTCATCAAGTTATCATCTGTCTTTGGTAGTACTGGTGGGGTTGGGAAATCCCCATTTAAATAGTTGAAGGTTAGAGTTCAAACAACAAACTCCACATACATACACACATCCTTTCCATAATGGAAGGGGGAAAGCTTATTTAAACTGTAGGGAGAATTTCTCTAAAACCAACAAACACCTTCAAAATATTATGGCGTGTAGCTTACTTGGTGAAATGTTACATTGCAACTCTGATTTTCTTTGCAGACTTACAAAGCCTTCCTCCCAGCAATGATTGCAGCTAACCATGGACACCTGGTTAGCATAGCGAGCACTGCAGGACTGTGTGGAGTCAATCAGCTTTCAGGTAGTGTATTACCGCTAATATTAATTGAGATAATTAGTTTGATTTTTAAATTCTGCAGTCAACACCCGTGGGGAGGAAAGAAAACCAAACTGATTTTGAGTTTCTGTATAGGTAAAGCAAATAGTCATACTTTAAAACAGCTGAACTTAAATAGACCATTCCTTTACAAAGAGTTTTCCAAAAGCGCAGCAGTGCTGTGAAACAGGTTTTTCTGCCAAGGCAGTTAGAGGATCAAGAAGCCATATAGAACTTTGGAACCTGAGAACCTCAGTGCTGTTAAAGTTTGCTTGCAGGTTTCTGATAAGCAAGAGGCCACTTTAGATTTGGAGGAAGCTCAGAAGGCATTTCTGGAACATGTATACAAAGGGGGAGGAATGTGAAATAAGGTGACATAGCAGTAAAAGAAATCTAGCTCCAAGGGAGTGATAAATAAGGGCAAACTGAATTTCAAGTTGAAACCACATTAGAGAGTCTTGAAAATGTGAGTTTGATGCATAAGAAGTGAGTGCATGGATTTAAAGATAAGGTCCAGTATGAAAAAATAATTTCATTAACCATTGTTCTGTAGAGAATGGAAAAGTGGTAGCAGGGATGTCATGAGAAACCCTCTGTCTGCCAGCCTAGAACAACAGTTGGTGTAGGAGAGGAAGGAAAAGGAATGAATCACATCAAAAGCAAATTTTTACCTAATCCTGAAAACCACTCCTATTCTGATGTGAAGTGGTTTAGTATTGGATAGTAAAGTTTAATTCATAAATTTAAATATTTAACTGCAATTAATGTTTTATTTTACAGATTACTGTGCAAGTAAATTTGCAGCAGCTGGTTTTGCAGAGTCAATGGATATGGAGATGAGAAGTCTGAGAAAAACTGGTGTTAAAACCACAATTGTGTGTCCTTACATCATAAACACAGGAATGTTTGATGGTGTTAAAACCAAGTGAGTAAACTCTTGTGAGGTTTTTGTGAAAGTTGCATTTTTAGCATGTTATAAACCCCTATTTCCTTTATGAAAATCATGAGCCAGGCTTTTTTCTGCTTGTATTATTTTTAGGGCTGCAGATGGGTGTTAACAGTGCTATCCAGTGACTGGGCAACCCAAAAGGCCTAGGTACTTTACTATTCATTTAAGCTGAAATGTGAATCCTAATTGGTGTCCTTTCCTCTGCAGAAGCCAAATGCTCCGTTTGTCCTCTCTGGTTTCTAAACCCCCATTCACCTCCTGAAATTGGTGGCATAGCCTTGCTCAGTATGCAAGTATAATGACAAAGTTTAGGAGCCAAATAAAAGCCTGATTTGTCTTTATATGAGCACTCTAGTTTTGTCTTATGAGCGGTCATACAGGGGGAAAATAACAATGTCTACTCACTCTAACATATAATGAAGATTCTGTTGTTCATAGGACTTGTGGTATTTATTTCCTTTTTATAGTTTAATAACTGTACAATTGAGATTTTTTTTGAATCAAATGTGAATCCAAAGCAATTTATATTATAGCAATAAATATTTTCTTTTTCAGGTGGCCACGTTTGCTTCCCGTTCTGGATCCAGAGTATGTGGCTGAGAGGATAGTCACTGCTGTTCGGCAGAACCAAGAAGTGTTGTGGATACCACGCATCATTTATGTTTTGTATTTTTTGAAAGGGTAAGTTATGCTTCTCTTCTTCTTTTCCCTTCTCTCTTTGCTGTCCAGCGATGCTTCAGCTACACGTTTGACTAGAATTACAAACAAGGCTGTTTCTTACTGGTGTGAATTGTCATTAAGTTCTGCACATTTTTGGAAGGGTTCTTTTTGTTTGTTTGTTTCTATGGATTCAGTCTACCCTTGGGTGACAGAACAATGACAGAAAAGTCTAACTGTGCCTTGCTGACTCCAGTGGGGTGCAGTTTTGCCATGGGCTAAAGAGACTGGGCCCGCTTCTCCATAACTGCATGTCAGAGAATTATTGGTTGGAAAAGACTTCTAAGATCACTGACTCCAACTGTAAAGCCATCTGGTGTCTTGCTCCAGCATTAGGGCACTTTCGACTCTATTGCAAGCCAGGTTGGAATATTGATCTAGCTAGTAACTCAGGCTGCCAAATGAGTGTAAAGGATATTTTGAGAGGACCAGTGGGTCTATATTCTAAAGAGTATACTGCCTTTGCCAGTGTTAGCCAGGTAAAACTAATGCTGTGATAAAACTGGAGAACTCTTCTGATGTCTGTTTGTTCCTTTTTATCTTCTTCCTCAATGTCCCTACCTTACAGCTTCCTACCAGTAAAAGCAGCTGTTCTCCTTTTGGACTACTTTGGAAGCCATGATATCATGAATACCTTCAAAGGTCGACCAAAGAAGGAGTGAAAAAGCACAAAATGCAGAGACCAGCAGCTCTAAAGTGGATGTTGTTAAAGGTGGTGGTGGGAAAAGTTTGCTTCCCTAGCAGCTGTGAACTTTGGGTGCCTCATTTCTCAACAGTAACAAAATTTTTAAAAGTTGCTTTTTGGCTGGCTCTTAATCAACAGCTTTCATTTGAACCATTTTTTTTAATCCAGTGAATTGTTTTCTTTTCACTTCATTATGAAAATACATTACTTGAATTTAGTTGCTTTGCTTTTGACTGTTTATAATGCCTTCAATGTGATCCTGCATCACAAACTAGTAATTGGCAACTTTGGGTGGAAGAAAAGACCAAGAAACCACATGTATTTAGCAGGTAGCCAGCAAAGCCTCTAGTGGACCCAACTTCTTGCTGCCATTCAGTGAACCATGAGAGTGGGTTGTACGGCTGGTGCCATTACCATTCTGTGGTAAGCTGAGGAATTCAAGAATTTCCTCAAACAACAGATTCTAACTCTTACAAATGGAAGTTTTGTGAGATAAAATATGCGCTGTGTTGGTGGGGAAAAAAAAATTACATTTATTAATTTTTGGAGGTGTGATCTCTCAACTCACAGACGACAATGGATGTTTGGGCAAGGACAGGGAAGGATGTGTAAATCATGTATTTGTGCTGCTAATTTACTTTGTGCCTAATTTATTTTAAAAGCTAATACCACAACTGCAACTTTGTAACAGAAGTCTTTGTACTTTTTAAGCGCAGTATTTTAAGAACAATTTAAAATTGTCTCCGAAGAAGAGTAAAGTTGTATTTGTGAAGCATGAAGCTGCCAGGCTAGGTGGGCTATTCAATGTCTTGTCAACTGAGACAACGAACTACTAAAAGCAAAGGTGTTGTGTTGTATAATAGGGGTTTCTCTTGGGATTATTCAGAAAGGAATGATGCTGATAGAACTGGAGTGAATGTTATCATTACAGCCATCATTTCAGTAATAGCATAATGTTTTACTTCTCTGAGTTGGGTGACAGGTTGCCTTGTGTCTACAGAGACTTGTTTTACTTTCCCTTTACTCTTAGGACTGTCCATTTATTTTGAGCATATGCTGAAGAGGCATTGCCCTTTCTGACAATGGATGCTTAGAAAGCTACCCTGACTTTTTGTAATCCAAAACAAGAAAGAAGCTTATATGTATGTCACTTCTGTACACACTAAGTCCACTTCATGTCACAGTACTCTGCTAGCAATTGGTACAGCAATTGAAACAGTATGGAGAAAAAGGGGACTTTTTTAATGGAGTCTTTTTTTCTTCAAATGATGGCCTAGAAACTACCTTAATTTCCCTTGTCTATACAAATAGTGAGGTTTATTAGCAGAGAAAGGTTCACATAGAACTACTTTACTACTGATGAGCAAGAAACACTGAGTAAAACAAGTGTGTTAAAAATCACCTTACCTTTATGATGGATTGATGAGAGCTAAAATTCAAACTGATGAAAAAGATTTGTTTCACTCTCCTTTCAGATCTGCAGCTTTTCTTCCTCAAAATCTTTGCTCATTTTACAGTACACCTCAGGAAACAGAAGTTAACCAGTTAAAAAAAGAGATTGTCCCAATGTGCAGTCCATACATACATTGCACTGTTCACTACCACTAATAACTATCTGGTGTATCTGTGTCTTCAGACTCCTCACCTTTTTATACTAATAGAACATACTTTTTCCACCTGGCTATGAAATACTAGATATGCAGAGCTCTGGAGCAAAGGAGAAAAGTGAGCTATGCATATGAACAGTATGAGTGTCAAACTCCAGCTCTAGTGAGAGCAAGTAGCTTTTCAATTTTAGTGTCTTTGTGAACACATTCTGCTGAAGAAAATTAGAAGCACTGAGTCTCGCAGTGGCATTTGCGGATTCTCAGCAGGTTCCTGTTTGTCACACCCCTAGGAGGATTTTACCTGATAAATCTGTGCCACAGAAATGCACCTCCAGAGGATTTTACTACTTCACAGAATCACTGGAAAGGACCTGTGTTCAGTTAAGTTTTATATATCTCTAAGTTTGGAAATGCTACACCCTCTCTGGGTAACCTGTTCTAGTGTTTGTTCACACTCTGTTTAAAAAGAAATGAATGAAAATTATGTTTAGGTTGAATGGGCTTTTTTTCATGTCCTTTCAGAGGATACCACTAAGAGTCTGGGTTTGTGTTTTACACCTTCTCTTTAGGTATTTATACACATTGAGCCTGAGCCTTTTCTCTAGACTAAGCAGGCCCAGCAATCTCGACCTCTCCTTGTATAACAGGTGCTCCAGTATCTTAATTATCTTTGCAGCCCTTCACTGGGCTCACTCCAGTATATTCATATCTCTTAGAGACCAAGTTCTGTACTAGATTGAGCATGTATAATATGTCATACAGAGCTTCACTAGAAAATCTGTGCTTGCTAGCTGTCCTAGTAGGAGTACACAAATACTGCTTTTATGTAAGTGTGCTGCTGCCACTTTGAATATTGTGGTCACCGTTAAATTACATCATGTGCCTGGAGGATAACAGCCTATCCTGTGGTGGTTTTTATCTCCCCCATCTCCTGTGATGGCGTGACAGATATGTGGAGCTGTATCCTGGAGGTCAAACAGCACACATCCTTCCCGTGTGTTCAGGAGGTTGCATGGAGCGAGTGTTTGGATCTTCAACTGACAGAAATATCTTGAGATAAAAGGTGGCATACTTCCAGCATAACAATGATCATGACTGATTGCTTTCCTGATGCCAAAAGAGTCTTTCCTTCTGCTCTCAGCAAGAAAACTCATGGAAGGATCACTGTGACACACGAAGAAAAGAAGATAGAACATGAAAACGAAGAGCACCTCAGTTGTGACAGCATAATGTCTGACAACAGCCCAGGACTGCTGGACGATGTATCAGGCAGCTCCCACAAAAGAATTGTTGGTTTCATGGCCATTGCTTGAAATTTTAAATAGTCTCTTTGCAAAAATGACTGTCCCAAATTTAACTGGAATGGCTGCATTGGCCTAACAATCACAGTTACGGTGATTCAAAGGCAATCCATATTCTTTTGTTGCCTGTTGTATTTCTTTTCACGTGCAATCATATTCCTGTGCTAGCAGAAATCTTGCTGTCCCCTAATGCTTCAAAACATGGAGAACTAGTGCCAAGAAAAATTAACCTGATTAAATCCTCTGAACAAGATTGAAGAGGAAAACAAACAAAAAATCAGCAGATACAGGCTCCATTATTATTTTATGAATTTGGAAATCATACCCATGAGCTATATGTACCTGCTTGGAAGCTGGTGTTCACGGTGGTCTGCTTTCATTTTAGGAAGGAGCCAAGCAGGTACCTCTTCTTTGGTAACGTTCTTAGGGCGGTTGATCTTCTGAAAACCCTGGTGTGGACTGTGTACTTTGCTATGCAGCTGTTCAAAGCCATAGGCTTTGAAAAATAAGCATTTTAACGAAGGAACTTCGCTTCTCTCGCTGACTTTTTCTTTGTTATGACAATCAGCAGAAGTGGGTTTGGATCCACAGTTATCAGATATTCTAGGAAAATGCAGGATTACTGTCTCTCAGGTGGCACTTAAAAATGTGTTATTAATGCTTCAGTAGGTGGGGGAGCACTACAAGCAGGGACTTTTGTCCACTCACTGTATGACACACTTTCAAGTCCTAGGTGTCTCCAGCTTGACAGATATTTTCTCTGCCTGTCAAAGCCACCAAGCTCACAGCCTGAAGTTCTGCAGATAGCCCGTGGCTGAGAAAAACATAGCTCTGTCTAGGGAAGAGAGGTGGAAAAAAAGTCACACCTTCTTCCTTTGCCCTTGGCATTATTCACACTAGAGAGATGAGCATCCTCAGGATTGGGACACAGACGTTCCAGACAAGGGTATGACAAAGGCAGAGGTTCTATGCCAAGGTGCCTTGCGGTATTGTGTCTGCTGGGTAGTTACTACTTGATTAAAACAAACCTTGACTCTTGGTGTAGCTGTGTTGAGAGATTTCACCCTTATCCAAGGTCGTGACTAACTGCATCTAAGGAAGCGCGGTTCTGCAGGAGTTGTAGTTTTCCACAATCCCTGCCCAGGAGGGAAGAAGCCTATGACATATTGTGACACCTTTGCCTCTCCATGTCCTAGGGTCCAGAGGCAGCATCCCTGGCTTTGGCACAGAAGGAAGAATCAACAGAGCCAGAACATGAGCAGCAGCAACATTGTCAGCACATGCAGCCAACAGCAATAAAAGAGGTTCTTGCTGAACGAGTCTGGCCTGTTGGCACCATAAACTTCATGCCTAGAAGGTGCTCATGGTCTAGGCTGTGGAACCTGGGTGATGGTGCAGTCCCCCTGGGCAGGTATCTGCCTCTCCTCTATTAACTGTATTGATGTAAAGGCAGCTTGCTCAGAGGTTAATGCAAGGTGATCAATGGTAGCTGAGGCATCTGTTGAGCACATGGTCTTTCGTGATTGTTCCCCAGGAACGGGAATTCTTGTTGGAAGGTTAACATGGAAGGTCTTCTCTATATTAATTCTAGAAAATACACTTTGCATTATTTATTGTCTGCATATTTCTGGCGTGATAATGATTAACTCTGAAGCACACTCACACAATGCACCACACACAGCTAATAAAGTTACCAAACTGATTTGAATCATGCTACAGTTATTGCAGAATGTCATACCTGTGTTTTGGGGAGTTTCTAACAAATTAAGAGAGAGCTGTCAGTTCCAAGTAATCACATCTGTCAAGGGTGTTGTATCCAGAAGGAGCAAATATCACTACAATAGCCAGGTGAGGTGCTTGTTTGAAGTGTTTCCTTCAGGAAGTATGTAATTTCCACTCTCTGGTATTTAACTGGTCTTTAACAGAGGATGGGAGTAATTGACAAGATGCCTAGTTGAAATTTCATGTTAAAATTTCCTCAAAAAAAGGATTACCAAGTTAATTCCACCAAAAAGAAAATAAAAATACTTGATGCAGTTGGAGTCTGCTGTAGAAATTATCTCCACCAGCAGCAAGGCAGAAATCTGTTTCCAACCTTGCTTCTGAGCCAAGGACTTGGAAGACAGCTATTCAACTTTTTTTTTCCACATTGACAACGAAATGCCTGACTGCCCTCTTTCATGCTTTTAGATCCAGATAATTTTATCTGCAGTGATATTTATAACAACATTTTAGGGATTATGGACTGGTCCTTCGCATTCAGATAACTGAAAAAAACAAAGTATCTTTGCTTTTAATTTCTGTGTGATTGTAACTCTGCCCATCTAAAATGGGTCAGGTTTTGAGCTCCATTCAAAGGAGAGAGAGCACTTAAACAATCACTTCACATTCGAGAAATAAAGTCCTGACATCTGCTTTTTCCTTGATTTGGAAAGAGGCTGCTACATTTGTTGGAAAAGAACTACAGTATCCAAAGTGGAAAACCCCCTTAGAGAAGAAGACTGGAGGAGGGATGAAAAAAGTGAGGAACTTCAGTTCACTAGTTCAAGTGGGAGTCCACTAAATATGTGGAGAGTGCAAGAAAAGACGGAAGGGTGATATTGGTGATGTTGTTGATGAGTAATTAGTTGGTACATGGTCTCCTTGTGGGAAGTATCAGAAGACTTCCTTTTGGTCCTCAGGATTCTTGAAGGCTGGATCAGTTTCTACTGTTCTAGAGAATTTCCTGACCTAAATTAGGGGTAGGTTTGTATTGTGTCTTACAAACAAGGTATTTTGTAAAGGGGATAAGCACTTTGGAAGAGTGGAATATAGGATATATATATACACACACTTCAATTATACATATATGAAGTATAATGTTTAGATTTTGTTTTGATAAAATATAAAGAGGCAGATAGGAAGGTTGCCAAGCCTATCCCCTTTTCAAAGTCTTTTTAATTAGTTTTTGCAGTTTGGGATACTCTAGCAGGTTTGAGATTTACATCTGAAGCCAGGTAGTGACTTACCTGTGCAATGCTTTCCCTGTCAGATTAGATAATCTCTTATAGCAAGCATTTTATGGGGGAGCACCCTGACTGCTAGGAACCTAGACTAAGGAGACAGTGGCATGTTCACAGCATTTTTTATTCAGCCAGCTACAAGCCTAGCCTTTTTAACATTATTTTTCAGAACATGGCACAGAAACAATGGATTTTTCACATCCACAGGAAGAGCTGTTGCATTACTTCCATTGTGAAGGCCTGTCCTGTATTCTTTTGTATATATATGCTTTTTTGTTTTATTGTATTACAGCAGAAAAAGCCACAAAGACATACCAGGAATATCTATCCATGTTCTTCACCTGAGCTATAGATTGATTTGTTCAGTTTTTGGTTTTTTTTCTTTTTAATAGTGTTGTCTTAAAATCCAGAAAGCAGCAGTAGAAGTCCAAGGAGATCAAGAGAATGAGCTAAGGGATAAGTTCAGGGTTCACACCAATTCCTTGCCTGAGGATTTTGAAGGATATACCATAGAGCAATAAATTATGCTACAACCAAATATAAATTCTCGTAACTATTTTGAAGCACGTGATCTTGCCACTTTGAAATCCAGGAAATCACCCCAAGGAAATCTACAATGTCCATTCTTACACTCCTGTATGTAAACCATTAGAGCTTCTGTGGTGGCTAATGAAGCTCAGGATTCATTGGGGCTTCACGCCTGTGTATCCCATTAAACCTGTTTGGGAGACATTCTGCCACAGGACTGGTCACCAGATTTTACACACCGACAAGTATTTTTAAAGGATATTTTCACACCAATAGACCTATTAATCTTTTAAACTGTAACCCAAATATAATCTAAATGAAGAATGACTTGATTTGAGGAAGGGACTTAGAAAATGTGGTAGCTAAAATAGTCTTTTCCAGAGACTGAGGTCAGAGAGTGCTGAAAGGTTGTGTTTGTTCCTAAATGGGGAAGTAAGTACCCTTTTTCTTTCCCCACTGTAAGCAAGCAAGAAGTTTTTACTTTTTTTCACTTTTTACTTTTTTACTTTGATAACATCTGCCAGTTAGGGGCAGAATGGCCCTGCATCTTTCATCAAGCAAATAGTCAGGGCACTGCGTCAGTAGTGACTTAGTAGCACTTCAAGATTTCTGGAAATTCCTTGGCTTTCATCCTATTGCCACTCCCTAGTTGGACTGTAAGGAGACTTGGATGGAAAATTTTAAGAACCTTTGTATTTTGCCTGCATAGAGAAAGGACTGCTATAAATTGACTACTCTTACCTTAGGTGTTTTTAGAGATTAGCAAAATGGTTTCATTGTAAATGGACCATAGTCCCTCAAGAAGATCCCTCTTAACAAAAGTAATTGTCTTAGAAGAAAAAGCTATAAATTGACACACACATAAATTATGCTTAACTTTAGATTACAGTTAACATAATGGTAAATAGTTAGCTTCAGTGGTATGGAGACTTCCAGCACTAAAGTGGCTGATGGTTTCAAAAGAAATTGAGGTAGAAAGACAAAAAAAAGGCAAATCACAGTCAGTACAATGCTGATAATAATTGTCTGTATCTAAGATTTGTGAATGCTGCCATGCAACTGAGCACACACAGCTTAGCAGTGGCTTTCCACTGAGGCTGAAATGGGATTAGAGTAGGTAGCACTTGGAAAGGTGTTTGCACCCTTGCATTTGCTTTTCTGCAGATATTTGGATATTTGCATTCTGCATGAGGTGATGTTTTGGAACACTAGCTCTGTGTGTAAGAACCTCAAATTGCACCAAGTCCAATGTCTGCTATTCCAGAAAATGGAATATTTTTTTAATATTACTAATGTGGAATACTCACAGAAAAATACATGAAGGAATGCCTTTGAGTGAATCCCCTGTTTTCCAAACAATATTCTTATCATAGAACTAATTTGAAGGTTTATTGAGAGATTATATGAGCAAACCTGGCTTATATTGGGATTCTCCCACATCCTTGGATCTTCCCCCCAAAAATGTTAATAACATCAGACTTGTTCCTAAAGTAAGAATTGATAGAAATAGACTTGTTTGTTTCCCTTGGTCCTGCCAGGTGATGAACCCTCTGGCTCTGCACAGATACACAGACATGTAACATCAATAATCCTTTTTGGCTCTGTTTTCTCCACCTTACATGACAGAGAATTTAACCATCATTGTGCAACCTTTGGTTTGCAAGAAGGTTTTGGCTCAGAAGATGCTGACAAAGATGATGATAAGAAATATCTGTTGGGAAAGGGTGACCTGGCTAACCAGCTAAGCAGAAACCATGACACTGCTGTTCTTCACATGCTGGTTCTTGCTTATGGCCACAAGAGAGGCTTGGGGATGATCTCCTCACAATGTCTGTTGTCAGGAGGGGCAGTTGGTGCTACTGTCGCTGAGAACAGGCAGCTGGCATGTACACTACTACTACGTACTGTACACTATTACTGTGTGCGCAGGCTGGGGCAGAGTGGCTGGAAGGCTGCCTAGAGGAAAATGACCTGGAGGTGCTGGGCGACATCACACACGAGCCAGCGTGTGCCCAGGTGGCCAAGAAGGCCAATGACATCCTGGCCTGTATCAGGAATAGTGTGGCCAGCAGGATCAGGGCAGTGATTTTCCCTCTGAACTCAGCACTGGTGAGGCTGCACCTCGTGTCCTGTGTTCAGTTCTAGGCCTCGCAGATCAGGAGGGACATTGAGGTGCTGGAGCATTCCCAGAGAAAGGAACAAAGCTGGTAAAAGGTCTGAAGCACAGGTCTGATGAGGAGCAGCTGAGGGAGCTGAGGTTGTTTAGCCTGAAGTGAAGTAGGCTCAGGTGGGACCGTATTGGTTTCTGCAGTTACCTGAAAGGAGGCTGTCGCAAGGCAGGGAGTTGGCCTCTTCTGCCTTCTGAGAGGACAGTCTTAAGTTGTGCTTGGGGAGGTTGAGGCTGAACATCAGGAGGAATTTTTTCAAAGAAAGCATTGTTAAGCATTGTAATGGAATTGTTATGCCCTAGGAGGTGGTGGATTCACCATCCCCGGCAATGTTTAAGGAAAGATTGGATATGACAGTGCCATAGTCTAGTTGATATGGTGGTGTTTGGTCATAGGTTGGACTCAATGGCCTCAGAGGTCTTTTCCAACTTGAAAGATTCTGTGATTCTTTGACTGTTAAGGCAAAGAAGATACCAGCACCGAAAAAAAATAGTCAAAAAGGCACATGGATCACATTAGTTAAAAATTATTGTAGTAAACTAACATTGGTTTGTATCTCTCAAACAGTCTCTGTTTGTAAAAGACATTTAGACTTGCCATATAGTGACAATAGGTTTTCCATGTTTTCCTCCCTATCAGCTGGTTGGACATGTGGAGATGTAGAGCCTGGCAAAGTTTTCCATGTGGTTTTTAGTTTTCTTTCTGTCTTTCTCCACCACCACCAATCCAGAAAACAGTAATTTGAAATAGCAAATTTCAATAAGACTGAAAGAAGACTTTGTAATGATTTTTCTAGACCTCATATATTTTTCTGGAACAATCTCCCTGGTTGGAATATTCGCTAACTTTTCATGTCACCAACAGGAAAACAGTGAAACATCCCTTATGAGCATTTTTCCAGTTACATTGTACATGAGCCATTCACCAACTGGTTATCTCAAAGAAAGCTTTTGAGCAATGCCTGTGAAAAGCCCTGTCATGCATAAGCAGTTCCACAAGGAAGTTTTTTAGCAAGCAAGATCTCAACAGGCATTTTTTAAATCTCAGTAGTATCTGTGCAGCCTCTAATAGCAGCGAATCAAGATGTGCAAGCACAAAAATTCTCCCAGCTGCAGAAGACTATTCTCTTGCCAGTCTGCCTTGACAGTTCACTGTTGCTTGAGGAAATGCAGCCAAGCAAGCACTTTCAGCACTTCAGCAGGTGATTCACCAGCAGCTGAGTCATCCCTGTCCAAGGCTAGCACATGCAAAACTCAGGGAGGGGTGGACGGCTGGGGAAGGGAAGCACAGCAAACCTTCCTCCACTAATTCATGCCGTCTGGGAATGACAGCCCATAGGCCTGCAGCTTTGTTTGCAAAATATTGTTTACAATTTTTATTATGAAGTCCATAGGGAAGGAGAGTTAATTTTATTTAACAGCTCATCATCGTTACACAAACCATTGTTCTGGGTTTAGCTTCAGAAAACAGGAAGCAATACTCATGATTAGTTAGTCAGACTTTTTTTTTGCAGGCTTTCGTGGTTAAACAATTAGATGGAAAATTGGAATTGACCCCACTGGGTCTGGAGTCTGCAACTGGAGTCTTTTGGTGTTAGAGGTCTCTCTGGTGAGCCATAGAGGATGTGAGCTGTTGCACTCTTGATTCATCACTTTGGTTGGTGGTAACCCAGGCTTACATGGGAGGTCACTTGGCTTAAATGCCCATAACTGAACAGAAGGGCAGGAATCACAAATGGTCATCTGTAAGCAGATGCTGCTTCGTGCCTGAGGCTCATGTGTCCCAGTGCTTGCACAATAGCTTTGTTTAAGTGTGAAATTATGTAAGACCAGTCACTAACCACACAGAAACTCTTCCCTTTAAGCTGCTTGGTTAGCAAATGTGAGCAGTCCAGTGAAGGATCCAGAATGTGTGAGAACTGGTGGAATGTTGAAGATGAGCTGTCCCTAGGCAATGGAACAGGCTAAAGGGAGCAGGGTCTCCTCATTTGACCATGGAGAGCCCTTCAATTTATCTCACCTGACAATGTTTTGTCTACTAATCATAGGTACCACTTCAAAAAAAAAAAAAAAAAAAAAGAGAGAAATCTAGTAATAATTAGTTGCTTTCCATGTTCTGCAATAAGCAATTAAACACCAAACTTTGCAACATAAAGGTACACAGTTGATTATTCATTAACCCACAGCACAGAAAAAAAAGATTCACAGACGGTGTAACGGTTTAGGACACTTGACTACAGTCAAAGTAAGTCTGACTGATCACTTCGATGGGTAGTTTCCACAGGACACGAGCATCTACTTCACTTCCACTCTGACCATGCAGCCTGGGTTGAAAACAATTTCTCCCATCAAGAGTGGAGGTGAATACAGTGAATACACTTCTCTTCTTAAAGGCAAACTTTGGGTTTACCTCAGGAGAAGAAAACTGGACTAGAACTAGGCTCCAGGTTCCCAAAAAAAGCTGTTTCTGTAAGGGAACATGAATAGAGGCAAAATATTCCTGTATTTTCTTTTTTTGCACCAACTTCTCCAGACAGGAGGAGGGGCTTGAATTTAGCATCGGGTGCAGGGTCTTGAGGAACCTGGATGATGGTGTAAGAACACGAGGAGTGTGATATGAACAGTTAAAAATCAGAATTTAAGATGTATCAAGTGGTTGGGCATTTCCACACCATGAGTAGAGCCTGAGACACACCTAGAAGGCCAAAAGCCACACAGAAGAAAAACTGACTAAAATCACAGATTCCCATTCTGAAAAAGCTTGTCTGAAACTCATAATGTCTGGGCATGGGTCTGTGACTACAAGGGTCCTGTGGGGATGCCATAGGTCTACAACAAATAGGGCATAGGCTGCACTGTTCTCAATCCATGTGCTGTAATAGAACATATCAGTGAACAAGGCTCCAGATTTTGTCATTTTGCTGAGTTGCGAACTTTGATACTACAGGTGCATGTGAACTTCTAAAAGTTATTCAAAACAGTAATGTATCTATGGCCTAGGTCTCAATTTTTTTAAAAAAATGCAGATTTTACACTGGCAATAAAATCCCTCTTCTAGAGGATTTTTAAAAGATAAACACATATTTATTTTATTATATACTAAAACAAGTCTGCAAATACTCTCAAATATTCTTTTTTTCATTCTCTCTGCTTGCTTGAATTATCCTCACAAATGATACTTAGCTTAATAATATCCAAATATTGGATATATATTTATATTGGATATATATATTATTGCAAATATTTTAAACAGGTTTTAAAGACGGGAAAAATTGCATTTGTAGTTTTGAGAGCTAAAATGTGATGGCTTCACAAGAGGGCAAACATGTACACGATCATAGACATACAGTAAACACTGATATGTAAATGCCCACTTAGATGTGTTCTGGTTTCCTCTCAGGTTTGGGGTTTTTTTTTTAACTTTTTCTTTTGGTGAGGTTTTTTTGGTTGTTTTTTAGCAGAATGAGGCCTGGAAATTTGAACAATTCAATTATGGGTATAGGTACAAATTACCTGTCATAGAGATGGCCTATTTGGAAATGCCATTAGCTGCCATTACTTGTGTTTTTTGGGTTTGTTTTTTTTTTTCCAACACAGATGGTAGAATAGGGTCTTTGTGAAGAATTTAAAAGTTCATTTTCTGCTTGTGGTTAATTAAATCTTAGCTGTCCTCCATAGCAGAGCAAAATTCAGGATAGATACTTAAGAAGCACAGAGCTATTGCCAAACACCTTTTTTTTCTCTCAAGAATTAGGGTGTTGTAGTACCTGAGGAAGAAAGGTACCAGTCATAACGATCTGCATAAATATCCCATTTCTTTAAGAAAGTTATAGGGAGAAGACTTTGTTTATATTACCCTTATTTGTAGTACAGGAACTCTTTATTACATCCTGCTGTTTCTGGGTAGGTAGCATTCTCCCAGTGTCAAACAGAGCTTACTAAACTGCCAGAATGACAATTTCACACGTTATTATGAAGGCAGGTCCTTAGCATGGCTTTTCTCAGAGTAAAGCATCCAAAAGCCCTTTGTTTCACCACCCATGATACCACATTATTATTTCTACACTTACTACATTACCCAGCATAAGCTGACTACTCTGTTTTGCTAGGCAGGGTCTTTCATGACATTGCACGAAACAACCTGGCAAACCAATATAAGATGTCACTACTTCAGCTATTGGAACAGGGAGATGAGATGGGAAAGGCTACGACCTTTATTTTGTTCCTTTGACTAAGTAATTTTAAGGTCATTTGGATAAATACTGTGGGAGTCAACACTATCTGTGAGCTACCTGACAGGCTATGTGTTAGGCAAAATCCAAAGCACATAATCCCTAATGTGTCATCCAAGATCCACTGTGAAGAAAAGCACATCCCAAATACCACACACATTGTCCAGTAGAGAAAAAGATGCAGGGAGGCAACTTCCAGCAAAAGAAAAATTTCTTTTTCCTGCAATCACCTCGCTTTGGAGAAATCACACTTAATTATAAAACATGGCAAACTTCAGTGGTTCTTGGGGATACCAAGAGATGACTACTTGTCCAGAGATGTTGAAATCTGTATTGAATATGGACTTTTAAAAGAACTCTGCATATGCCAACACATTCACTACCCACGAAAGGGTTTATGCACGTGTATTTACCACAGTGAATGGTTCCCCTTTCTAGAAACCCCAGAAATTACTGTGAGACTGGAAGCAGAGTCCTAGGATGCCTTCTGGTGTTGTGACTATTTCCTACTTCAGTCTCTCTCCGGTGTTTATCGCTGATGAAATGAAAAGCAGCAAACTGGCTACCAAACAGCTCAGCTTTCTCTGGTTTTCATGTCAAATGACGATTTTTTTTCTGAGCCTCTGGAATGGGGTGTGTAGAACAGTGTCAATCCTTTCCTTAAGGACCCAAAGGAGGAGCATCTCTGCAGCAAGCGCCGCTGTGCTCCCAGTGGGAAACCTTCCAATGCCACTGAGCCATCCCCTCACAAACACTGCCTGAACCAGAGAGCTCCAAATTCTACTGCACTAATGAAAGTAAATTTCTTGGCAAGGTACCTGATTTGGCTCCATCTAGTTTGATGAAAAGAGGTTTATAAAGTCAATTTCCTTACCTAAGATTTGCTGAATATGTTCCTGCAATGCCACATGTTGAATGTCCTTCTAAAGGCTTGTGCAAGAACGTCTGTGAACCTCCTGTGTCAGACACATCTCATCAACTGTATTAATCCCTTACTGAACAGCAAATGTTATTTCTCTTGGGGTGGTGCAGAATCTAGCAATGTGAAAGCTGAACTGGAAATAAATCATGAAGAAAAACTTGAACCATTCTCTACAAGTGAACAGCAATTCTAGACCCAAGAGAGGATGTGAACAAAGCCAAATTAACCAATTAACATTTTAAATTACCAAATCATTCTGATTCTAGAAACAGTGTCTTGGGGCTTTAGAGAGGCCAATTGGCAGCAACAATCAGCAACAAATGACCTCACCAGCACAATCAAAAATGACCAGCCTGCATTTCCAGACCTGTAGAAAACTGGGCTGATCTGTACCCATTTGGGTCAGAGAACGAGATTTCCCTGACTCAAGGAGCAGCTGCCTGTTTGCAAACACCCACCTTTATAGCAGCTTTTCCAGCAGGCCAATCTCCTGCAGTTGCCAAGCTGGAGGAGACAGAGATACTGATGCTTTCTACCAACTCCTGGCTGGAAATTTTTCTACACCACAGAAAACCAAAGTATTTTGTGGACTCTTCTTGTCTCACAGCAGCCCTAAAAGAACTAAAGTGTTGAAGTACTTATTAATATAAGTTCTCAAGGTTTTGAACACTAAAATTTAAAGGGCAGAAACCCAAAAACTGCTTTTGATGCAGAAGTAGGTAAAGACCTACTAGTGAGCCTTTTCAGTGTTTTTTTTTCTCCTCATACATGTGTGCTTGCAGCACCCAATTGCAGGACAAAAAAAATGGGCACACTGTTAAGACTATTTAAACTGCCTAGCTGAAGGTGCTAGGACATAATGGCTCCTTCTTGGTTCTATCTTCTTCTAGCTGCCTGCCACCTCATAAAGCACAGCAGAGAGAAAACAGTCCAGGAAGTTCCTGCTGTGTGGAAGAAAACTTCTTGACACAGCTGGTGAGGGAGCCAACTATGGAAGACACCCTAGCTGTTTGTGAACAGAAAAGGACCATTGGAAACCATCTGGGACATGCAATCATGAAATGAGTTTTCAATTCTCAGAAAAGGGAGCAGGTGCAGGGGTAGAAAGAAGGTGTGTCAGCAGAACTGCCAGACTGGACACCCAGGGGACAGACTTTGGCCTGTTCAGGAGCCTGGTTGACAGGATCTCTTTGGAAGCAGTCCTGAAGGGCAAAAGAGTCCAGGAAGGGTAGACATTCTTCAGGAAGGGTCTGGAGCACAAGTTTTATGAGAAGCAGCTGAGGAAGCTGGGGTTGTTTAGCCTGGAGAAAAGGAGGCTCTGTGGGGGACCTCGTTGCTCTCTGCCACTGCCTGAAAGGAGCTTGTAAGGAAGTGAGAGCCAGTCTCTCCTCCCAAGTAACAAACAACAGGACAAGAGGAAATGGCCTCATCTTTTGCCAGGGGAGGTTTAGATTGGACACTAGAAAAATTTTCTTCACCAAAAGGGTTGTCAACCATTAGAACAGGCTGCCCAAGGGAGTGGTGGAGTCACCATTCCTGGAGCTATTTGAAAGATGCGTAGATGTGGCACTCAAGGACAGGGTTTGAGGGCGGACTTGGTAAGGCCAAGGTAACAGTTGGACTTCATCTTACAGCTCTGATTTTAAGAATCACAACCCTTGTATGCCAACAGCTTTAAATAGCTAAGTCCTTTTTCAAGCACAGAAAGCCTTTTCTGACTTGTGAGGGCAGCTGTGACTTCAGCATTTGCTTCCTCTATTTTGCTGCTTACTCAGACACCCTACATTGTCCCTTCCAGCCCAGGGATACGAGGGTGGCTGCAGCTCCACAGAGAGGTGCTCAGACATCTAGCTGGGCTGAAAAGCAATGGTCCATCCCATTTTCCCTTTGCTATTTTGCAGCTGGATACATGCCCCAGGCTAGACGTCTGTACCTAGCACTGATGCTGGGGATCACACAGAGGCATCAGCTGGAGGGAGGAAGAAGGGACATGGAAGGGAATGACTGTAAAGATGACCATTCAAGCAACACCTTGCAGAAAAATTAATTTCCTTTTGCTCACCCACACCCTAGGAGACTTCACAGTCAATCCCCAAGGCTGATGAGAGTGAAATATTTACTCCATAAACCCCAGCAGTGCTGAGGTAGGAACAAACACTCAGTCCATCAGCACTGCCAGCACCAAAGTGCAAGGTAGAACATGAAGCACCAAGGACTTCCAATATCAGTGTCTGTCACTCACAGGCTCTTGATGTCTAAACACCACAACAGCCAACAGGTATAGAACCCTCAAGGCCTGTTCATTTTCAATCTGAGAGTTAAAGGTGCTTTTCCAACATCTTGAACCGTCACCTTTAACTTAAGAACTACTTTAGTTTACCTGTCACATAGATGAATACCAAAACACAGCATTTCTTAGACTATCAGTAACATCCATTCAAATCCATTCAGCATTAGGAAAAATAGAGCCAAAAAGTACTCAAAACTGATATTGCAAGATACAGTAAATTCATGGTGTACCCCCTACTTAAGGATTTGACTTGTTACCTTCATTGCATCCTTTTGTAACTTATGGATTGTAGTAAGCACTGTATGACCGACATACTCCAATGCAGCAACTTCATTCGATTCCACTATTTAACAAAATAGGAGAAAATGCCGCTCTACTTGTAATATGCAACCACATTCACTGATCACTTCAACAGCTGCATGCAACTCTGCAGCCAAGGACTTCTCAGGGATCCATGTTTCAGGGCAAGAAAATTTTTTGAGATTCACGTATGACACAATAACAAAGTAGGCTATTTCCATGAAAACACTGCAAATTTTTTCAGGTTTTAATTGATGATAAAAGATTGCAAATTTTTTTTTGGCAAAACAATTGCCATCACTTATCATCAACTAAAAATGTTCAGATTCTTCAAAGTCAAGCTTGAGCTGATGGTCCCTATTTCTATCAGTCATCAAGGTAGAAACCTAAAGGATGGAGAAAAATTACATATTCACAATCTGATGGTTTGAGTTACTACATAAGGTTTCGTATATGTCATAAAACAATGAAGTTTTAGCTTAATGATCCACTGCATTTAGTTAATATAAATGCAGTACTTTCCTCTTCTTCTTCATATCAAATAGGCTGCAATAAAAATTAAAACATTCTGAAGTAGTCTGCTTGTTTTACTTTTTAATGCTTTAGTACTTACACAGCTATTTCTTCCAGTTGCCTCAGATTCTTCTCAGAAAATAAAAGCCTGCAATGGTGTACTGTTTTTCCACACATTAATTACTTCTTTCGTTGCTATTTCGGAAGACCAACTTTAAAGATGCAGATACTTTTAACATGAGTTAAGGGCTGTATCCAAACACATTAGAGCAGAATAACATTTTGTACTCTAAAATCATCCTATCTGTTCTGCAAAAGTTCTAGCAAAAGCTCATCTATACACATGTTCTTGATCACTTGAGTGCAAAAGTTTCATTACAAGACCATGAAAGAGACTCAGAGCTGCAGCAGATGCAACACCCTGCCTTTCAAAAGCTTCAGCTAAATCCAAAGAAATTTTCAGGACCCTAGAGCTAGACAACTTGGACTCGATGACCCTTGTGTGTCCCCTCCAAATCAGCACATTCTGCAGTTCTGTGAACTTAATTTTAACATCTTCAAGAGCACAGACTCATCGCAGTTGTGGCAGCAAGAAACTCTGAGCCAGACAAGCCTTTGCACTATAGGGTAAAAGAAAAACAAGATGGCAAAAAGGGACAGATGGAGCCAGGATATTCACCTAGACCTGGGAGAGAGCCTGTAGCTGCTGCTCAGTGCCTAGTTCTGATCAAATGATCACACTGAAAAAAATCTATCCTGGACCATATTCCAAGGCTTCTCAGGCTGCACAGAAACTCCTGTTTCCCAGCAATGATTTAGACTCTAGTCCTCCTGTTCTGTTTACAGTGTAGAGACAGGACCAATCTTTCCTTTCTACTGCATGAATTCTGCTACCTCAGTGGGAAGAGACCAAAAAAGCTCGGAAGAGCCAGTAGTGGGTGGAGTGCTTCTGTTTCCAGTCTGTTGTACAACAGCACCATCCAGCTGTCAAACAAAAAAATTATCAAACACTACTGCCACTATCCAGATTTGGTCCTTGTACCACAAGCAGAATGAATAATTACACCTATTAAAAAAAAAAAAAAAAAAAAAACAACAAAAACCAAAAACCCAACCCACAGGTCCCTTCCCTGCTTAATTATAGTGATCCACTGTATTAAGCTTTCTGGGTTAGTATAAAGGAGTGTGCTTTAGGAATTCAGCCCAATTTCTGTCCAGTAAGAGTGGCAGGCTACAGCTTACCTCTGTTTCAGCAGAGTGGAATGTAAGCTCTCAGGTATGAGGAAAAGACCATTATCTTTGGCTTACAACCAAAGATAGTTAATCACATTACAAAAATTAATGGAAAAATCTCAACTCGTAAGAGCCTATGTTTTGGCTATCAGACTTTACCACTCTTGAGCTTCAGTAGTGAAAGCAAGAACAGCAACCTCCAGTGAGGGATAAAAATGATAAAAACTCAGACTCAAGTAACAGATCACTCTTGAGAGACGTTATGACACAAGGAAAAAAGTTCCTTCCTCTCCCAAGATTTTTCATAAACTTGTGTTACTCAACAATAAGGAATATGCAATGCAAATAAATGGCATTCCCTACAACAGATGACTGATTACCTGAATTAAATCTACAAGGCCACTGCTTAAATTGCCCTCAGTTCTACACTAAACTAATTTTTTTGTCATAACATCCACAGGGAGCTTACCATGCATGTCCATTGATGATCAGGAAGTCTATAATGTTAGACTACTGTTCTTGCATTATATGTGCCTTAGCCCATCCTGTGACCCCACACTCCTGCATCAATACCTGAAAGCAGTATTGCATTTCCTTTCCTGACTTCCTGAAGACCAGTACTAGTTCTTTACAAAACTTGGCAAAGCAGCACAGGGTACCTATCAGCACCTAAAGATAGGCCAGTCATCCATTAAAATAAAACAGCACTAGTGGAAGCTTCCCAAGTAAATATTGTCAGGGAAAAAAAAATTGTTAAGTGCAACAGTTACCCTAGGAGAAACAGCATTTCTACATGCAAAGAAAACCTGAACGGAAATCCTAGGATAAATGAGATGACTTTAAGGAACTTGAGCTTATGCAAAGAAGAATCGGCATAACCACATCAAGAAAGAGTTGGGGTTTTTTTTGCATATATTTAAAATATACTGTAGATTTTAACATAAGCCCAGAATTTAAGAGCACAGCAACAGAAAAACAGCAAGCACTAGAATAGTAGCTAAAGCCACAGGAGCAAAGAACATGTCCAAAGATACAGCAGAGGTGGCAAATGACAAACCTGTGCCAAGTATGAGAGAAGGTGCCCTTAGACAAGCAAGGCAGCAAAGCCAGAAGAGTCTGAAGAGACACAGCCCTAAGGAAGAGAACAATAGCTCCCCAAAATCTGCAGATGAACAAGAAGATCAAAGAGAGGCATGGCTAATGAGGAAGTATTATGGCTAAGTTTAACTAATGAAAGCAAGAAGTTCTCTATGACAGAGAGAACAGAGAACACAAGACCTTCAGAGGGAGCTGTATTAGAAAGTCATTGCAAGACTACATCATTAGATCAGAGACAGAACAAAGGTACTAGAGAAAAACTGCAATGAGAAGAGACCAAACAGTTAAAATCCGTCAAAAAAGAATTGGTGCCAAATGGGAAAAAAAAAAAAAAAAAAAAAAAAAAAAGGAAAGATTGGTATGAAGGAGGGTATTAAAAGGTAGCAAGGAGGTGGCAGAAAAGAGCAAGCCTTTGAATCTTGAATGAAAACATCTTCAGCTCCACACACAGAGGCAGAAAAAAACACAACAACAAAAAACACAAAAAAACAACCAACCAAAGACAACAAAAAAAACCCACCAAAAAAACAACTACAAGATGAGGAAAATGTCAAAGTTTGCACTTTGTGTGAAGAGAAAGTAATTTGAAATAAAGAATCTTATGATCTTGATTGAAGAAACTACAGTTTCCTTGCCAGGAACTGACATGAGAACTTGTGACATGCTTGGAGGCTGCACAGCTTTGCTTGGAGAATTGCATACTCAAAAGGCATAGAGTTACACATTCATTCCAACAGAAAGGGTAGGACCAATCCGTTTAAAAACTCAGATGTAGATGGAGAACAGAAAGGAGGAGCAAAAGCAGATTTTGTGGAGTTACTAGTCAGATCAAACAACAAGGGAGAAGGCGGAAACAGCACAAAAATCACAGCAAGCATAGAAATAGGCCTGCAGTGGAAAGAAACAAGACAAGCCAGACAGGAGAAACAGAAAGCCGTGAAGTCTTTCCAAAACAGTCTAAATAGAGAGACAACACTTTTACACCATCCTTCACGAGGTCAGCCAGAGTTCTGCCAAGTTGATCCCAGTAAGTACTAAAGGATTTCACATGGAACCTGAGCTCATGACAGTAGTTTTTCTGTTTTATCTCAGGATGCAAGCTTTTAAGCCAGGACAGCAGACGGCAAAAGGTAAAAACCACCGTTTCCACTAGACAGCAACCTGTTTATACTTACTAGTTGTTCAAATTAGCTAAGGAATCAACCTTATTTAAGATTAGAGTACCTGTTTAAACTGAGCTTTGTAGTCTTGTATGAGTAAGCATTTCCAAACCCAGGGTTTCAGCTGTCCAGAGTCTTAGATAGATGTACTATAGTTAAACCTGCCATGTCACTCAGAGGATCTGTTTACATGTCTGCAAGTCCCCCCCGCCTGCCCGCCACCAAAGTATCTATTTACTAGCCACAGAAATTACTATTCAGCTCAGACGTGAGGAGTTCAGTTTTATCTTCACCAGCCTCTCTAACCTTCTATCTAGCACAGCTTGCAGATCTGATTTTACTGCAAGTTTCTGCTGTCACTGACGACAGCAGTGGCAGACCTAATGACAAGCTTGCTGGATTTAGGATTTTAGTTCATTAACAGTCTTATTTGAACTGGGGACAGAGAATACAACACGTGAAAATAGCGATAAAATCACACATGGTAAATCCCTACTATTGAGCAGAACAGCTGAGTGCAAAAAACATGTTGCATGTACCAGCTTCTTAACCTGCTCCAGTCTCAGAACTTGGAACCACACTGCAATGCTCATCACCTCATCTTTTCAAACAGACTTTCTGTAAGTCCCATTAATTTTATATTTAGCATTTCACAGCAAGATAGTTTCTACTTCCAAAAGTTTCTACACAAGTTGCATTGATACCCATGTCTTCCAATAAAGAGGCCAGGTTCCCATGACAGGAAGTATGAATAAACCCAGGAAGTTCTATCCTAGAAAGCTCACACATTTCAAAATTTAACATCTTATTTTAATCCAAGATATGGCAACTGTAAAATCCAGTTCATAGAATGGTAACTTGCTGCTGCTAAGTATTCACATGTGCAGTGAAAATAGTCAATCAATTCAGGTTTCTAGTCAGTAGGGCTTCCCCATTGATTCCAAGATTTTCTTTCTTTCTTCTGCTGGAGGCATCTCTGGTTTCACACCACTTCTCTTCCTTTGCATCATAATTCCATGCTGAAAACAGAACAAAGTGACCATGAGAACAGATTTCACAGAATCTCTGCTCCTGAGCTCTGAATGAACAAGATTCTTTAGTAGAAAAATGCTTGATATATCAAGACCCAAGTATTCTAAGTCTGATTAGCTGATAACTAAACATACTACTTCTTCAAGATACCTGATAGTTTACCCTGCTGTGTCTGAATACAGTGCAATCAGTATTCCCATTACACTGTGTCAGACTAGTGCACAATTCTCTGTAAATAGTTTTTTTTGTAATTCGCACAAGTATTTAAAGGCTAAGCTAAAACCTCTTTACTGTGATGGTATAAGGAAAGAAAACAGCAGAAAACAGTTTATCTGCACATAGTTCCTCACGATACTTCTTTATCACCAAGTAAGACAGAATTCTTCCTAAGCTTTATATTAGGTTAAAGTAAACATAATCCAAGTCAGTGGGAAACCAGGTAACCTCACCTTGCCTCAGAACTTTTTCATTGCCTCCATTTAAAAGAGAACTTATTACTATAAATATGTGACCCAAAATCAGAGGAAAACATCAGGTACTGCAAGAACACTGACTGACAATCTAAGAGAGCAAACTCAGAACAATCAAGTGAAGTACTTTGATGTGCATGTGCTTAAGTCTTCCAGCAACACATACTGAGACTATCTGGGCTGGTAAGTTACTGTAAAAATGGCAGCAGTCGGTATTAGCCAAGTTTGAAGGGTTCAGAAAGCAGCATGTCAGAAGTAATGTACATAAAGCAAAGAAGGGAGTAAAATTCAGAAAGTTTACTGTGCTTACCCAGAATTTTCTGCAGTTTTTGTACTTCAAAAAATAATCAGAACACATATCCTTCTTATAGTTGTTGTCATCCATACATTTTGTAGTGGCATCTGTTTCCTTTAATAAGGGAAAATATACTTCAGAGCTGAGGGAAGTTACTGTACTCAGTGTTTAACTATTTTAAAGAGTCCCAGAATATCTATGAAGATAGGAGTCAGCTCTTCAGATGAAAGAATACTATCAAAGAGAGCAAAGGAACACCTATCACAAAGGATAATCAGTACTTCCAAGCAGTGATTTCATCTGGAGATAACAGAGAATACTTACTGTCTTTAGACAGTAAGTATAGAGTTCACAGAATAATTGTTTACAATGATGCTTGGTATAAATCACAAAAGACTTAAAAAATAACCAAGCTTGTCCAACCAGGATTTCAGGCTCTGGTTTTAGGGACAGAAAATTTAAGAGATTGCTATCAGTTGTATTAGTCCTATTTATGGGAAATTACTTGTTATTTCATGCTTATTATAATGGACGATTTTCAGCCCTTCTCATCTTCAGACTCTTAAGAAACTTTTAATGCAAAGTGCTATAATGCAAAGTGTGTTATCCACAAACCAGTCCTCTATAAAGTGCATTATTTAACACTGAATTGTACAGACAGAAATATCAATCTGATCATCTTACCGCTAGACATGGATTTATATCGTGATCTCTAAGCTTTTTTGCATGCCTGGACATTCTAGGCAAACACTCGTACCTTGGCTAGAAAGGGAAAATAAACAGGTTAAGTATCAACTTTTAACAGTAACTCAGGACTAAGTCTGAACTTCAGGATGTAATAAAGGCCTTCTGGTAACACAGAGTTTGGTTATCTTTAAAAAAAAACCAAACAAAACCCAAACTTCTTTTGCAAAGTGTTATTTCAAAAGCTGAAACTCAAGACAACACCAGCAAGTTTAGCCTATTACCAAGACTGCTGACTCCCTGACGAATTCCTGCAGAGAGTGGAGCCACTGCAGCAGCTCTCACACCAGCCTGTGTATCATGGAGGAAGTGACCATGTGTAGGAGAAACAGCTCCATAGAAGCTGTTCACAGCCAACACACTGTAGACACTTCAATTAATAGCTTGTGGGAGGAATGTACAAGTAAAACTTTTCCAGATTTGTTCCTGCTCCTTAGCTAGATCACATCTGTATCTTCACTGAGCTTTCCCAGGTACAAGAAGTGCCCAAGTACCTCCTGTGTTGCTGTATCAAATATTTAATAGAAAAAGAACTGGTTTCACCGCAAGGTGGGACCAGACCCACTCACACTGTGTACAACACCTTGAATCACATTTTTTACCATTTAGTAGTTTGATACTGACTCTAGGAACTGTAAGCTTGAGAGATACAGAGTTCAGTGCCAAGAATCTACACTGATCCAAGACGACGACATCAAGATGAACAGCAGACCCTCTTTCCCTTTACAGCTTCCTATACATTGCCTCCAGCACACATACGGTGATGCAGATATTTGTTCCAAACAAATACTAAATCTAACCAAAAATAAATTAATGTTGACCAGATGACTGTTTGAATCAATGCAATCAGAAACACAGGACAGAGGGCATGAATTAAAGTACTTTTGATGGAGGACACCGAGCTTAATCTTTTTGTTTTCCCGAAAAACATCAATGCTAATTTTTAACTAAGACCTGTTTCTGTTCACATTAGGGAATGATAACCACAAGTCTGCAGTAAAAAGCCCATTTTTCTTGGTATCAGATTATAAAAAAATAATCAAATACTGCTCTTTGTAGCTCATAGAAAACCATGTTTTAGATGGGGGTTCTTCTTTGGGTAAGAGTAAGCTATTCCCAGCAAACAAGCCTTAGGTTTTACAAGCTGTGCATATATACTTTCCTGGTGCTTGGAGTACTCTTTGCTTTCCATATGATCATCTTCTGCAAATAGGCCTTTTAATGAACAGCATCAGGAAATGCTTTCACTTTCCTTTGAGAACTATCCAGTGCTTACGTTAATTCCACAAGCCAGGCAAATGTTCTCTTTTTTGGTGAGTGGAAGTGCATTTTTGATCAGGCACTTCCAACTCAAATGTAAACACAAGCAGGTATACAAGCATCATCCCAGACTTCAAAAAGGAGGAGGGAGGGGAAAAGTGGGAAGCAAAATCAGCATACCACAATGCCTCACCTAAGTCATCTGAACAGACACAAGGTTTTCAGATGTTTGCTTGTGTCTGTGTCATAACTCTGCATTTCGTTGATATTACCACCTAAGCAGACATGCCTTAAGGTGTTCAGTGTTAGTTTGACTTTAGACTTACTCTCTGAAAGACTACTTGTGAGTCATAGGATGTGCCGTCATAATCAGTGCTCCTTATACAAACTGCACTTGACACTTTCAGTTTGATTTCACTACCAGAGTCTGCAACCATGCCCGGTCTAAGGAACAGGGCACACAATCCATTAAACACCTACTTAACGAACAGGCAGTTCAGGTTCTAATGAGGATGCATAGCTTAGAGCGGGCAAATGCTTAAACATTCTTAGTACTACCCAAAAGGTCTTATAGCTCCTGCGTCCTCTCTCCCCCTCTCCAAAGTACTTCAGGACTTGAAACATTATCAGCTGGAAGGGCATGCGGGTCACGCCGAAATGCTGCTGTGTGACTGAATGAGCAGTTGGGCAGGAAGCGAGCTTCCCCCTCCTCCCAGGTTTTGCACGTGTACGGACTTCTCTTCCTGCTTTCACATTACAGGTCAGAGCCCAACCACAACCAAAGGCTTGTCTATTCCACAGTTCTTAATTATGCTTTAACACATTAACAGTTGTAAACTGTACCACAGAGAACCAGGGCTGTTGCTGGCACTCTTTAACCCCAGGGCTTTTTCAGTTCATAAACCATCAGGGCACTTTTCTACGGGCTCCCTCCTATTGAAAAGCGTTTGGTCTGCTTTAAATGCACACATTTGGATACAAATTCGCTAATTATGCTTCAGTATAGACCAGCTTATTAAAACTTTGAACCCTGGAGCCAAGGCCGTACCAAAAATCCTACGGCTTTTATCGCTGCTAAGGCGGGGGAGGCAGGCGGAGGCAGCCGACGGGCCCGGGCGCTCAGCACCGCGGAGCTGCCGCCTTGCCCGACTCAGCTTACCGGGGAGGGCCGGGGGCCGTCCAGATGCGGAGGCGAGGCCGGCGCCCCCCGCCCGGCCCCTGCCTTCCCCCGCCGGCGGCGGCTGAGCGGCCGGAGGCGCCCGGCGGCTCTTTCCCCC
>VXBT01011137.1:748212-804682 GCA_013400235.1 Oriolus oriolus
ACCTCTCTCAGGAGTTTCCTCCACTCCTCCCCTCCCTCCCCGCGGCGCTCTGTTGGTTCGCGAGGAGCGGGCGAGGCGGCGGGGCTGCCCGGGGGACGGCAGGAGGGCGCGGGGGGCCCGCCGCCGACCCCCTCCGCGGGCCGGGCCCGGGGCCGCGGGGCAGGGGCAGGGGCAGGAGCGGCGCGGCCGCCCCCTCCCCTCCTCGCCTCTCCGGAGCCTGTGCTGTGAATGCAGTGACAGCGGCGAGAGCGGCGAGAGAGGGAGCGGAAGACATTAGAGACCGCGGTGCCGAAAAATGAGGGAAAAAATTAATATAAATTCGCCCACCGCCTCAAACCGGACAAATTTCGCACAGAAATTTCCCCCGTGGACCCGGCTACCCGTGGGGTGTCCCCCGGACCTGGCGGCTGCGTCTTTGGGGGGATCCGGAGTGACTTTGGGGCACTCGACCCCCCTTTCCCGTCGTTTTTTGGACAAAAGTTTTTTTTTTCGTAATAAAGAAACGAATTTGCCTGCTCTCCCACTCCGAGTAGCCCAGGAGCTTTTCCCTTCCCCATCGGTGTGTGTTTAGAGAAAAGTGTGAACCCAAGTAAGTGCTGAGTCGTGTTGCATTGGGGAGGGGGGTTTGCTAACTGAAAGCAGGAGAGATCCGGAGAGAGAGAGAGAGAGAGCAGGGACAGCTTGTTGTCAGTATCATAAACAACCAAAATGGAGGGAGAACTGAGGCATATAACAAAATAAAAATCAGAAAAAAATGCCAAAAAATACCTAAAAATCGGGGCTGCTCCCCCTTTTCTTCCTCAAGGTAACAGAATAAAACCCGTGTCTTCCCGAGACCGTTTTAAGGTTTCAGGGAGCAAGGAGTTAATATTTATTATTTTTTTTTTGTTGATGAATTCTTTGGGAAGGCAAAAGCCTCTTATAACTCGCCACCGACAATGAGAAAACGTGAAAATCCCTTTCAGGACAGAGAGGTAGGGGGAGATGATGGTGCAGAAAGTGTATAACTTGGGGGTAATGCGGAGTGATCCTAGATAAGATAAATGCTGTATGTGGTGCTTTATAACTTCCTTTTTAAATGCTTTTTTTATTTTTGGTGTGTTTGGGGGATTTGGGGAGATGGGGGCTCCTTTCTTTTCCTCTGTCCTTTTCTTTCTTTTTTTTTTTTTTTTTTCGGACCGGAATGTAATGCCTTTGTAGTGTCACTTTCCTGATCTAATTAGGATGTGTGAGGCAAAGAGTAAACCTTTCCGGTTTATAAAGTGCATTTTCGTTGCCTTTGAATTTCAAGTTTTCTTGGTGGCTCACTCCTCTATTTAAACTGGATTCTTCAGAGTGGTGTGGGGTTGAGCTAATGCTCCATAGGGAGAGCAGAGAGGGCTCAGGGGCAGGGCACCTCTTCTGCGGGTGGTTGCTGATTTCCCTGGCACGTTCAGTTCACCTGTTTGTCTCCTACAAAGAATGTATTCTGCAGTCTCCTCGTTTTATTTATACAAAATAATGATGCCTCATCTCGCCTCACATTGAAGTTAATGCGAAAGTGCTGCTGATGTTGGTTCCACGTGGGATCAGGGACATAGCAGGGCATTTTAAAGAGACAGCTTCTCTTTTCCTAGGGTTATCATCACCTCTGCAGCACCTCTGCCTCTAGCAGAGGGGTGGTTCGTTGTTTTTTTTTTTAATGGAAAGGTATCAAATCGGCCCTAGTCTGATAAATTAAGGAAGGATAACAGGGGGAAACGTGCAGAATCGTTGGGATCAAAGCAATTCTTTTGTGTGTAGCAGGTCTTCAGGGGCGTTTTCTTGGTGTGTTAATTAAAATGCTGTGTTTTGGAGAGTGTTTTTTGGAATGTATGTTGCAGAAATGAAATAGTCTCAAGTTGTTTAGCATTAAGATCTAGGGCTGTTCTGCTAGTTGTGGATTCTCTGGGAGGAGATTAATTCCCTGTGTGCAGGGCAATTTCACAGACATTTTGTAAAAGTTGTGAAGTGTGTTATTTTTACTTTGAATACATTCAGTTTTGTTGGGAGCACCTGAGTTTGTTCAGAAGTTCGTTCTATACCTAAATCTCCTAAACCATACCCAGTGGTTTTGAAAATAGTGAAAAATAACTGTAGGTTTTAATTGGCCAGAGTAGGGGCACTTTACAAGTACACCTTAGCTGTGTAGTTATAACATCACTTGGAAGAATTGCCTCTGGCTTTGTTTAGAGAAAGAAAAGTCATCCTAACTTCGGTCTAGTTTCATGTATATGTGTGCATGTGTGTAGGCATGCATGCTTTTAGCATGGGTTCTGGCTGATACTGGTTTTTTTCTTAATTTTTAACTTGTATATGTTTAACTGTAATGATGCGAAATGCTCTGCTTGTCCCCATTATCTCCTATGTATTTTAATTTTATTTTGAATATCCTATTTTTAAAATTGAGCATTGCCTCCTAACATGGCAGTTTGATATCTTTATATTGTTGTGGTGGAGTGGAGTTGTGGTGTTTCCTTTACACTTGCTTTGTTTGTGTAGTCTTTGTATTCAGTTCTAGATTGAAAACTGAATACAGGTGTGTGGTTCTTGAGAGGGAAGGTGGGGTGCTGTACTTGGAGGGAGACTGTTTCAGCATGTGTTTTCTGTGAATTTGTGGCAGTTGAGTATGAGTTTTGATAGCCCTCTGTGTTGAATAGCATGTGCTTGCAAATGATCTGTACCCTTTCTGCAAGTGTGACCAAAGAAACTTGTTGCCTAGGATAGCCTTGTGGTTAAAGATTTGTGAAGAAATCTCAAAGTTTTCCAGTGACTCACAGTTGTGAAAATTAAATCACATTCACTACTCTCTGGCTAGAAAAAAGGGTCATTAAGGAAGAAAGATTAATCAGTTTGTGTAAAGGAATGATATTGAACATTCTTCCAAAATTGCCTTTTATGGTTTAGAGATCTCTTTTATAGTTAGTAAGAATTCAGACTTAAAAAGTTCCTTTCTTAATATTTCTTAAACTGATCTATTATTCTTATTGACTGAAGTAATGTTACCCTGGAATGCATAGAAATTTGGTAAATTAATAGCAGTTCACCATATGTTGGTAGTTTTAATGTACCAGGGTAGATAGACAGATAGTAGTAGATATGCAGAACTAACTTAAATAAACTGGTTAATGGTGTTGAGAACTCTTCAAATGCTGCATCTGTGACCATCAGTGTGAAGTGCTTAACATGTTACTACATTTTTACCTAATGAAGAGCTTTTTAATCATTAATATTTTAATGCTGAAAATAGGTATAGGCACTGTTAATAACAATGTGAAAGAAGCAGTGTTGTGGAGTATCTTTCTTGATTTACAGCTATGTATTACTAAGTAAATTTGGTGTATCCAACCATAGTACAAAATTCAGGACTTAGGGTGGAAAAGGAGGAAAGGGTGTTCTCTCAGAATTTGATACTCTTCTAAACTGGATTTAATTTTAAGGTATAATCCAGATGGTGATAATAATAGCAGGAAAAAATGTTGTTTAGGATTATTTTTTTACAAACTTATTCTCTTGTAGAAAACAGAATTCTTACAGTGGTGAAGTGGTTTTTAAATAAAAATATAAGTAACTGTCAAAGCTTCCTTAGTTCTAAGAGTTAAGATAATCTTCTGTATTATGTGTTGGTCTGATTCCATACATGATACAGTTTGATTTTTTCAAGATTTTCTAAAATTAAAACACCTGAGGAAACAAATACTATGGACTGGTGTTGGTAAAGTTATCCTACTTTTTCTAGGTAAACTGGAGAGGTGTAAATGTATTAAAATCCTTCTTAGAGACTTACCAATCCTATTCAGTAATGTTTAAAAATTAATAACTACAGTATTCTATAACAGTACAAGCAAATATAGGAATCTAAAGTGACATGCATTCAGCTTTCCTTGAATGCTTATCTCAAATGTGTCTCTTGGTGTGTACTTTTAATTTAGTAATTATCCTGAAAAATTAGTTTTCAATGTAGGACTTTTGAGATTTAAATTAAGAAACCTTTGAAAAGTTTGTGTAATTCCAAAAGACACTGCATACAAAGTGCAGCCACTTTTAATGGTTGTCCATCTTTGCAGTTGGTTTGTCAAAATGGTGCCCTAAAGTCTCCTCCTTTCGGGGTATTGCATATGTTTTAAAATTATTGGGTTAAAGCGGGCACTGCTCATGTTCTAAATAAACCACTGTTTGTAACTGTTCAAGGTTATTTTGTTAAAATAGCTGTTTTTACTTCAGAGTGTAAACCATAAATTTTTAAAATTTTCTATCTATAGCCTCTTAAGTTGTTAAAACCAGTTTTTGTGAACAAATACTTTTCGGTAGGGTTCTTGAACAAATGTATATGTTTACCAAGGGGAGATATTCTGGAAAACATGAAATCTGTTCAAGTACTTAGACCATTCTCAAATCAGCATAGAGTTAAATGGAGCTAGCAGTGACCACCACTGAAATGATAGAGAACTTGCTTTCAAGGAGTTATTCTCCAAATATCTGCTACTAGTAAGGATATAGCTTGCAGAGCTTTTGAAAGAAATGTGCAGTATTTATCCAGTGAACTGCTAAGCATCTTTAACCAATTACCAAATGTTTAGGTAGCCTTAAAAAACTATTTAAAAATAATTCAAATATTAGAACAAAGTAACATTTGTATTGATCAAATATAAAATGTTTGAATTTCTGAAGCATAGGGGATTTTTTTTTGCATTTATTTGAGCATTTTGATAATAGACAATTGTGTATTTTTCCTCTAATCAAAAAAAAACACATCTAGAATTGAATTCAATTTATATTGATTTTTAAATTGTGTGATCTCATAACTTGAATGTAAAACATTGATTAACTCTCAATATAATCACTAACACAGATGCTTTTTTTTTTTTTTAATTTTCAAGGAATATAGCGACCATTTATCTGAAATTGCATAGATTGCAGTTACTAATGCATTTTAAATGAACTGTTGTCCACCAAATATCAAATGCAAAAGATTCTAATTGTATGCAAGTTCAGAAAACCTAATATTGAGCAGAACTGGTCACCATTACTGCAGGTTCAGTTTTACTTTTATTTAGATTGTCTTCTTAACGTGTTTTCTATCTATAACTGTATCAGTGTTCACCTGTTATTGTCTCATTTTAGGACACATAGCAAAAATTAGTAGAACGAGAGGGAATTTTTTGAAAAGATATAGGAAGCTTCTAAGAGTAGTTGTGTGCTAACAGTTTTAAAGGATGGGGCCTTCTCATAGGATGTATTAAAATTTTTAATATTTAAATGGACCCTTCATGTCTAGTAAACGGTTACTGTAGGATCATGGCTTTAAAATTAACCACTGTATGTGTCAGGGGTTTGAGATGACTATGTAAGTACATACTTGACAGTGAAGAGTGGGAAAGGATGTATAGTTACTCTCCTGTTGAAGGAATAAATCAGTTTCTATTATAGCCTTCTCTGTAGCCTTCTTCTGTCCCCTTCCTGGTTCATTGTCTGTCCAGAGGATCAAGATACCTTGTCAAATGCATTAAAATACATGGCCAGAGTGATAGGCTATTTTATTCATGACCAACCCAAGTGGTTTTTATAGACTTAGAGGGGGTCACAAAGAAAATAACATGTGGCCCAATGTGTATTTGTTTAGAGGAAAAGAAAGAGAGAAAAAAAAACCCCACAGGTCTGAACTAGTATAAAACCAAAAAGTGAGATAGAAAAAACGAATGTAGACAAGTGTGGCTATAATGCACACAACAGTAACTCAAAACTCTGAAGTAAAATAGCTCAAATCAGATTTGAGAAAGTCAAGTGGGAATCAGGAAAGTAAAACCTAAGAATTGCCATCAGATGCAATTAAGAAATAACTATGTAAAGAAACTTGGAAAAATGCAAAAAGTGTCTCTTACAGTAAACTGAATTGCTATAATCTTCTTTTGCACTTAATGTGCTAAATTCCTCTCTCAAGGAGAATATCCCTAGAAATCAGATTAGAAAGTGTTTAAAGGGAATTATTTGTCAAAGTTGTTTTTTCACTAAAGTTAGGGTAACTAATAATAATCTCTTCCATATTGCTGTAATAATACTTTATTTGGTACAATTTAGCTATGCAGATTGCATGTAGATTTACTTATGTATTGTGCAGGTAATTTACCAGCAGCCTGACACTGTGTATCTCTAACCTTAAAAGCTTTTCTTTAGGGTTGTGAGTCACATCAGATTTGGCAGTCTGCAAAGTATAAAACATTTCTTATGAAATAAGATGTAGATGGCTGATTTTGCCTTATGCACATTTACTGTGAATTACCAAACAATCAGAAAGGAAGGAGGATGTCAGAAAACTTACCTTCCCTCTTCGTATCTTGAGTATGTATTTGTGTCCTATGGGGTATCAGATTTGCTAGTGCATGAGTTTTCTAAAAAAGCCTGCAAATAATCTGATTGTGAATTAATGAGATCTCACTATACTACATGTTTGAACAGCAGAAAGACCTTGTGTATGCAAATCAGATTTTACTGTCTCAAGTGCTTGTCACTTCTAATAAAACTGTTTACTGTGCAGTGTATGTATTTCTCATGAATGTTACATTTATATGTGGGATAGATACAGACATGCACACATTTTAAGGAGACATCTGGCTGTTTAGGGACAATACCATGTCTTTTGAATCAGCTGTGGTATAGGAATATTTTTTTTAAAGAGATCTTTCTGGAGGAAAGGCAAAAAGAGAGATTCTGGCAGCTTGCTATTAAATTTCAATCAAGCCAGTATAGTTAGCAATAAAACGTTTACAAGTTTGTAAATGTTAAGTTTCTTCTAACTCTTACTGTCACGTGTGGAATTTTCATGTATACTATTTTGCATTTACTGCAGCTGCCAACATGCAAGGCTTAGTAATACTGCATTTATCACATGCAAGTATAGATAGCATATAAATATATAAAAGTAGAAATTGCCTGCAGCTGTTCTTATGTTTTCATAAGACGATACACTACAAAGGTGTAAATTTATGGTGTTAGCTACCTGCTATCAGTTACTGGTGCTCTTCTCCTCACAAGTACTTTAAGAAGAGTATTAAACTAAAATAAAGCAAACATAAAATAGTGTCAGACTTTTGTCTTCTGTTTAAAAGTTAAACACAATATTGTTCGAACTTACTTTGTTCCGTGGAAGTTGCTGTGGTCAATACTGGGATAATTTGTTTCATCTAGGACACTAGGAAACATTGAACCACCTAGCTTAGAGAAGAGCTTAGACATAAACACCAGTTATTTAAATCTTTAGGGTTTTTTTTCATCTGTGATTTGAAGTTTTCTTTTATTCTTTTGAATACTAGGATTGTGCTTAGACGAAACCACTCCTAATTATGCCCCAGCACAAACATACCGCTTATGGCTATATTTTAATCAGTTTCAGAAAAAGTAATAAAAATATTACTGCATCTGTCAAAGGATGGTGTTGCTACATGCTATTTTAAATGGTGTTTAAGTACACTTATAAGCATACCAGTACAATGAAATCAGCTCTATTCCTAAACAACAAAGTTACATTATTTGTTACTTGAAAAGTTAACCAAGAATCCTAATATGTTAATTATCCTAATTATTCAGGCTGGTTTTAGTATGTGTTGAAATTGCTTTAAAAAGTATATGTGAAATATTTATATCAAACTTCTTTAATTTCTCATTACTTGTAAAATGTAATGTTTTCCCAGTTATAATTTTAAACGGTTTTTTGTCTTAGCTGCCTGAGTGTATCCTTTTCCTTTGGATACACTTTTTTCTGAACCCAGCACTTCTTTAACTTACTTAAAACTCTTTTGTTCTCTCAGAATCAATTTGTGTCCCTTTAAGTTTAACTATTGATAATTTTTGTACTACAAAAAATGTGCTGAGGAATACTGTGAAATTAACTTGAGCTGGTGATACTACAAGTAGAAAAACGGAGTGCAGAGTAACACAGGAAACTTAATCATAATGGTGTTTGGATGATGGGAATAGTCCCTAACTGGATGAATGTTAAACTAATCTATGAGGGAAAGGTGTGAGGTCTTGTAGCATTAGTCAAATACGTACTATCACTGTTTCTCATAAGAAATACTCAAACACACTCCTAGTATCAATTACTGTAGAAGGCAAACAGAAATCTAGATTATACTTTCAGAAATGTTAAACTGTTTCCCCAAGTTTCTTGGGGAAGAAATGGTTTTAGAGGTCTCCCCTGTAGTATATTATTTCACCTTGGAAAACTTGGCCACTTCAGAATATTTGAGAACAAGTAAGTTAAGTCCACCTCGAGAAATACATTTCAGTTTCTAGTACGGTTTTTATCTATGCATCATGTAAAACAAACTTCTTCTCTTCATTATGCTTAAATATTTGTACTGAAAGGAAAGTGCATGTAAGCAGTTTTTAACTGCATTGATTGCACATCCATTTGATTGGAGTAGCAAGATACTTTAGTTTGGGGAGGCTAAATAGATTTTATTTTCAGTTTTCCTGTAGTTTGACTAATAAAACAACTGAGCATAAAAAGAGACTGGATCTTTCTTCAATCCTCAAGTGAGAAGACAGGTGTGGTCAAAAAGATGCTCTGGTGACTTAAATCACTGCCCCTCAGTCTTCTCAAAATATTTAAATCATATGAATTTGTGATATCAGTCACATAGTCATGTTGCAGCCTTGAAACTGATAATATATACAGTTATCTTGAGATGAACTCCATAATTCTTCATTAGCAGATTGAATTTCCTACAGGTGTCTGAGTAAGTACTTGAGTATTGTGCTGCTTGTTCCATTTTTGATCAGGAACCAAGCAATAGAAAGCCTCTCAACTCTGAGCAAAGCCTTGAAGATTTAATAGATGCTCTAAATGTCCCCTATTCTTGTCATAGTCTTAGAACTATGGTTGAAGTCATAGAACTGTGGTTGAAGGTCAAATAATCCCTTCTGCTAAGCATCTGAATTTCATCATGAAGGAGGTAGTTTGGTATTCAGAGGTAGTTTTAGAATGAAAGTTTCATGAAGGCAGCTTAACAAAAAAAGCTAAAAGGCAGGCAGAAATTAGCTGTCAGGTTGCAAGTGTTACTGTAACTGTTCTGTGAAGTACTACTTAAATCCCATTTCTTATGTTGGGATGGTAAAACTCATAGTTTGAAGAAGAAAGAGCTTAACTAATTTGTTAGTTCTTCCTTCCCAAATATATATAAAATTTGCCACCACTTTGGCTAACCCTCTGGAGAGGGACTTTTTATAAGGGTGTGTAGTGGTGATAAGACAAGGAGTAAAACTGACGGAAGGTAGGTTTGGATTTGACATTAGAAAGAAATTCTTTACTGTGGGAGTAGTGAGGCACCAGAACAGGTTGCCCAGAGAAGCTGTGGATGCCCCATCCCTGGAAGTGTTCCAGGCCAGGTTGGGTGGGGCTTTGATCAGCCTGGTCTAGTAGAAGGTGTCCCTGCCCATGGCAGGGGTGTTGGAACTGCATGATCTTTAAGGTCTCTTCCAACCCAAATCATTCTACAATTCTGTAATGTATCCAAACTTGTTGTAAGTTAGGCCTTTGTAGGAAGGTTGTGAGGTCTCCTGGACAAAGATAGTATTGCCTTTGTGAATTAACTTATGAATTAAATATTATTTAGCAACTTTGTAATTTTGTGATGTGATTTTCTGTTTGGCGGTACATCTGAGAGAGCATGTAGGCAAAATTACTTAAACTTCACTCCCTGTCTGTGCCAGAGTTCTGGCCTGAAGAGCATGTGTTCTGTCTTCTTGCTTTGAGTGTTTAATTACTAGTTATATGGGAATAAAAAAATTAATCCTTTTTCTCTATTTTTTGCATTTGTCAGTTGTTTAGGAAGTTTGTTTCTTGATTTGTTTTTTTTGTTTGTTTTTTTTTTTTTTTCCCCAGTGGTTACAAGTGATGCTGACTCTGATGNTGGCTGGCAAAGTTACTGAATGATCTGGAGTGTAGAATTTGTAGGTGGAAGAGGGAGATGTTTTTCCCATCTGATCTTGACCAGATTATTTGAAAGTTTCCTTTTCTTTTCAACAGTGTTTTGCTATAAATGAAAACAAAATAAATTGAACAAACAGTCAGTAAAAATGCATGGCCCAGGTTCCTCTTGAAAAGCTTATTAAAATCTAGTTGGATGCTAACAATTCTTTTCACTGTGGACCTTTGAGATATGAAGCCTCTATATCATGCTTTCCAAACGTCACCATTTCCATCTATCAAATTCTATGTAGGTCATTAGTAAATGTGTAGTAGTAACTGTATGGTCTGTAATGCCAACATAATGAACCCATCTCAGAGTTTCCCCATAACCTTTTTTTTTTTTTTAATATTGTGACATGCATTTGAGGTTGTCTCGGGTGGCACTCATTGAAAGGGATGGTCATTCAAGTTGGCAAGAAGCAAGCTGTTCAGGGTTTTTTCTAGTAAGTTAAAACCAGTATTTTTGTAGCTTCATTCAGAAGCTGGTGGTCATTGAGGGTACATCATGGAACAGTAGAGTCATGTGCTTCTCGGCAGGGGATGCTGCTTAATGATGGAACTACAGTGTCCTGAATGTGGAAGGAGCAGACCAGCAGTGAAGGATTGGTTGCTTTCTAAAGTGTCAACAGGGAACTGCTTTACACTGGCTTTTACAAATAAATTAATTATTTGGAATAAGATGCTTCCTTTACTTAGTGGCATTTTAACTTTTTCGTGCAGTATCAGAAATGAACACTTCAGGATGATTTTACAAGCCTGTCAGCTTGAAAGGGCAATTACTGTAACCACCTATGAAGTTGAAGTATTTGAAAAATGCTAAACTGTCTTGAAAGCAAAGAAAAATAACTACTGTACTAAACTGGTGATATTTTTCAGTGAAGTAAATAATACTTAGGTGTCATAAGAGATTCATTTAGCAGTGGCTTGGATCCCTCAATAGGAGAATGTTGGTATATTTATATACTTATTAATATAACACATAATGTACAAAATTTAGAACAATGTCGTTTTCAATAACAAAACCATCATAACTTGATCAAAGAAAAAAATTACATTGTGTTGATATACATCCATAACCTAGATATGCATAGGTGTTCAGAGCCTTCCATGATGATTTCTGGAAGCTGTACAAACACAAAGCTCTTCTGCTACATTCAGATAGTGCGTGATAAAGTGCTTTCTAAGGTTAGCGAGTGTTGGTTTTGTGGGTTTGAATTCAGAATTAAAAGTGATACATAGAAAAGTGATACTGTGCTGACTTAGTAGCACAAAGTATTTTAGTCCAGTGTTGAAAGTACATATCTAAAACCTGTACGTGAGTGTTACATGGCTCTGGAGTTGACTTTCTAGAAATCTAGAAATTACCTAGGAAAACAAGTGTTTTGTTTTCTTAGAACTACAGTTTCCTTCTGGTGTATTTGCCTTTAATTGAATTCTGCTCTGTGATTTTTTTTTTTTCTTATTTGCACAGAATTGTGCTCATGCTTTTTCCTCCAAAAAAATACAAATAGTATTTTATTCCTGCTGTGATTATTATGCATAACATGTCTGACTCAGCAGATCAAAAGTTATGTTTACTGGAAAACAGAATTAACATTTTATAATTTTTTTAAGAACACTTAAAAATAGCTGTGTCAAAAGAGATTATGTTTTTATCGTGCTAATCCACTAAGCCATCATACATCACTCTGTAGGCAATGATTTTATTCTAAGCAGCTACCTTACAAGAGCCCATCTGCGAGGTTTCAGGATAGCGCAGAAATATACCCGTGAAGTTGAATTCATAAGGAGTGAAACTTCCTCAGTAGAATGCATAATACCATCACTATCAAATTGCAGACTTTTTTTCCAATAATTGTTTTATACGTCAGCATGTTTTGGCCTGCTCTAAGGTGTTCTGGCTATTGGGGACAAATTGATTAAAACTGGCATATGCAAATTTTTTTTTGCAGTGGGAGGGTAGTAATTCTTAATTCTGATGGAGTATTATGTTGTGATAACCAAATACCTGAATAGAATACTGTGCTGATTAGGGAAAAGATAAAGGAGTATGAGAATTTATGCCAGCTGGATTGGAGACTGAGATTCATCTGGATTAGTTGTTTCAATTGCTAATCTTGCCCCATGTTCCTCTGCCACTTTGTTTTCTGAAGTTGTCTTTTCAATGTTTGTAATTGTATACTGTTGCTGAGTAAAGAGTCACGCAGACGTGGGAAACAGCAGTACTGACTTGGCAGAAAGCTCTGTAAAGTGCAAAAAATGCAACAGAAAAATACAGTTCTGTCTTATCTTTTGATTTCAGAAATCTTTGATGTTGCTTGTAAGAACAGCAGATATATGTGTGATAATCTGAAATTTAACTATAGGTTGACTGGCTCTGTGTGCTCCAATGACTAGAATTTATTAGGTAATAAATGCCAGTTCAAGGAATTTGTTTGTGTTTAGTTGAATTACAGTGCAAAGTTTGCTGAAACAGCATAGAAGTAACCATTTCAATTTCTTTTTTAAATGTTAATTCAGAATGATACAACATGAGTGGAAAGTTTTGTTAGTTGTTACTATGTGATACTCTATTCTGGCTAGTTATGGAGTTCTATTTAATGTTATCTGACAGATTAGAATATTTAACTTGAAAATGTGCTACTGCTTGACTGGCAAGTTGGGACATTGCCTACTGTGATTTCCTACTGGCAAGAAGTCTGTTTTAAGGCAAGTTTGGCCATACTTGAAACTAACAGAGTTAGCTAAGGTTTGTTACGCTGCTTTCTTCTTTAGGCCCACTGGAACATCTTTTGGAATTTGTGCCAGTGTATTTTTGGACTGTAGAGTGTGCAATGTGTGCAGAATGACTGTAGAATGTAGAAGTGTGTTTCATATAGTGTAAGACTCTTCAGGTTTGGTGGCATTAGCTCTGTACCTTGAAGTGACTCGGTGTGGGTTTTGTTACTCCGGTAGTCAGTAAACACGTATGGCCAGAGCACAGCACGTTGTGGCTTTGAGCACGTCCCTGTAAAACCATCTGCAAAGAACAGTGCTGTGATGAGACACAGGGAGAATATGGGAAAGAAGGCATTATGTGATACAGAGGAAAATGAAACATCATTGGGCCTACACTGACGATGTAGCAATAGTCCAAAGAAGTGACTCCTCGCTGTGCTTTCTTGTAAGGCACGGCACCAAACAGTATGAGATAGTACTTCCTACATAACACCTATCGATTACGTTAGTAAATAAAATATTTTCCACAAGGAGATACATGTATTAGTAGACTGAACAGCTGTGTGGAAGCAACTATGCCAGTCTTTATGTAAATTGTTTTTAAATAGACTGTTGAATAAGGTGGTGTTCCAAACAGTCACAGTTTAAAATCCTGATAAGGAAGGAATTGTTGTAAAGTGTTTTGTTTTGAAGCTGTATACTGAATTGTCCTGGCAGACGGAGTTCTTCACTCTTCCAGGGCTGGATTTTCACTGAACAATTAGATGAAGTTACCTACATTTGAACTGATTGCTGCAATTAGCCCAACTGGTGTGAGAGCGATAACACTGAAAACTGGTACAGAAACCACTTTGTGGAGCTGGGCTGTTAACTGCATTAGTAAAAAATATGTTCCTTGAGTCACCGATTTAAATATAAAAAGCCTAAAAACAAACACCTAGAGAGTTTTGTGTGTAGTTAGGATAGGGTATTACTCAATTTACGTGTATGGCCAGTGCAGAAACAGAGAATGTCTCTAAATTCAGCAAGTAGTGTGTGTTGCTCTAAAGGCAGCAAGTGACTCATGTGACTGTCTTAGCAGCTGGGCAGCAAGATTAGAGAGCTACTATGTACACATTCCCTTACTGAGGGGTCCAAGCTATTGCTAAATGAAGTTGTATTACTGCCAGAAAGTGAATAACAGGCATAAGAAAATATAATAAATAAGTGTGTCATCAGGTTAGTGCAGTAGTTATTTCAGACAATTGTTAAAGTGAGGGGGGAAAAAGGCAAATACAACTTTTCCAAGATTCATATTTAAAAGATGTTTGTCCTTTTTTCAAACTCTAACTTCATATGAGATTACATGTGAAGTGTCCCTTTCAATTTAGAGATTTGGAAAAGTCATCTTGAAATGGCTGTTTCTGACACTGCAAGGAAAAAAATGAGAATGTTAGTGAGTGAGGAATCTTATTCCAAAGAACTCATTTATTTGTAAAAGTACTAAAAATATGCTTGTATCATGAAGTATTTTGATTTGAACTGAAATTGGCAAAGTGTATACTTCTTGGTCACTTGCTAATTTGAAGACTTATTCATGATGTTATTCCTCATGTATTTCCTAATTGTAAGAATTTGTGAAGTTTGTTCCAAATTGTCTTTAAGTTTTCCTGGCATGCCAGCATGGATTAGTGGAATATGTATTCTTTTTATTTTTTCTATGTTTCCTTAATCTAGTTTTGTGGGTTTTTGCTCAGATACTTGCTTTTCTTAAGGGAGTTGCTAAATATTTGTGAATGCTTAGTTCTTTACACATAATGTGTTTACAGTTACACATTGGAGATCAACTATAATTTATGAATTTAAACTGAAAACTGTCACCCTGTCAAACTCCTCTTCAGGATTAACCCTTGGGAGAACTCGTTTGAGTCTTTAGGACCAAAGGACATACACTTGACTGCTGCAATCGAGTAAATTGATACAGAAATCAAGAAGATGTGAATATGAAGCTCCTTAGTGCTATTTTTAGTGTCAACTTTCAGACCATAATTATGTTTTAAAGATGAGAATGTATTTACCAAAGAGGAGCTTTTATATTTAAAAAGCCAAGACAGGCAAGAAGTCGAGCCCATGATAAATTCCTTACAGTAAAAGAGGACCGGAAGAATGTGTGTTCCTAGTTATCATCACTGCATCCCAGTGTCCTCAACAAGGTTAAACTGTTTGTTATTTTGCTTCAGGTTTTCCGGATTTCTGCTTTCTCTATTTTTCTGTCTAGCAATGACTTGTTTCTCATCTTGTTACTCTTTCCTGTTTATTCCAAGCTTCTGCAGCTTTCCTCAACAATGGTTTTCACTTACATCTCTAAGAAAAGATGGAGAGAGCATAAAATAAGATTGTCCGGAGTAGTCAGTGCATCTGAAAACTACCTTCTGCAGGGGGACCATCATTTTAATAATACTTCCAAACACCTTCATCTGACCTTTTTATTCTGCACATTTAGATTTCTTCCTAATCGAGTCTCTTATTGTTTAGTATTTTGAAGTCTTTGATTTATAGGAAAAGTTCAATTTGGATTTTGTTTTGATTCATTCTTTCTGAATGTTTCACTACTACTTTTTTTAACGTACAATTTTTCTGTACCAGATTTCTTTTCTATTCTGCTTTCATTTTTCACTCCCAAATTACTCATCGGTTGCAAAAGAAAAATGTTTCTGCACTGCTTAGTCTGATGGCGATGTGTGACATAGGATCACTAGGAAGCAGGAATGTTTGTGTATTGACAAGTAGTTTATAGATAAAGCAGATTGTGATGAAGGATATTCATACCTGCAAAATATGTCGATCCACTGATTGCTTCAGTGGATTCTTGTGTGCTGTTCTTAACACATTCCTTGAGATGAACCGTCTGAAATATCCATCTGCCAGCAGGGTTTCAGGTCCTGGGTCTTGCTGCCCTGTGTTGTGTGCCACAGCAGCTTCTCAGGCTTGGACTTCCTGCCCTCCCCCCCCCACCCAGGGAAGAACTCTGCCATTCCGCAGGTTTTGTTGAGCTGTTATCCTTTCTTCTGCTGTGTGCTTTGCTTTTTTAGAGCACCTTTGCACAGCTGGAAGAATTATATAAAATAAGCAGCTGCCCTGAGAGGATTTTTGCATGAACTTGGACTTCGGCTTGTTTGTTTGTACCTTTCAGAATTACACCCAAAATTTCTTCGCCACAAGTTTGTGCTGCTCCACTGAACTAAAGAGGGAAATATCTTCTCATGGATTCTAAGGAGGAAAATTCTTAATCTACCTCTAGCCAAAAATACAGTACTATTTTTAATAAATTTGGCATTCAAATGTCCAAGGAGAAACAGCCGAGCAAGATCAGACAAAAATATCTTGTGTTTGTGTGAGATTGCCTCCTGTAAGCAGTCATGATTTAAGAAGGGAATAGGAAAGATTCTTTCTTGATATAGTCCTCCTCCCCCTGCTCTGTCATGCCATTCCATTCTTAGGATCGGGAATTATCCTGGTGTTTGCTTCTTAGGGCTATTAGAAAATCATGGATATTTTGAAGGAAGTTGAGATGCTGTTTCTGATGCTATTTGTATCCTTCCGGTGAGAGTTTCGCAGTGTCAACTTGTAGTGGTGTGTGCCACCTGCCTAATATGCTCTTCTGTGTCAGGAAGGCCTACAAATAGGAAGAAAAAATGATTTTGGGGAAGTTGGTAGCTCTTTTTTTTAAAAAAAAAAAAGCTCAACCTGTGCTCTCTGACAGCATTTCTTAGGGCTAGAGTTGCAGTCTCACCTCTTTCCTTGTACTGGGGGGCCTGGCAAGTTGTCTGGAAGCTGTAAGTTGATCAGAAGTGACTCTTCAGCTCTTCAGTTTCAGATGTGATCGTGGTATTTGATTCTCTTAAGAGTTAATGAGCTTCCCGGTGAGGAGAGAGAATTTTAGTAGCTACCTTTGGAAAGAGAGAAATCTTGGTTCTGGTGTCCTTGGAGAGAGCAAGCCCTCTGGGGCAAGCTGAAAAGTAAAGCATGGGAAGGTTTGGAGCCTAGATAACTGAAACACTCTTCTCCAGTAACTATAGATACTGTGGTCTTTCACAGGAGAGCAGTGGACACGAAGAATGTTTGTTTCTAAGCACCGATGGCCAGGGAAGAATAAATAGAACTAAAGGAGGCTTTCGGAGTTGTGTTGCTTTGTTAATGTCTTAAAAAAAAATAGCATCCATTTTTAGGATTCAGTGTACTAGAGGCTGAAAAGGAAAACACAGCAGGCATCTGTCCTTCCCCTGACAAGCTAACAGTGTTACTTGATAGAGGAGAACTGAGACATGTGGAAAGGAAAGGGAAAAAAGCAGTTAGAGTACTTGCAGTTACATGTATGCACACCATTTAATTTTGTGTGTTAATTTAACAGCATGGCACAACAGTGGCTGACAAAGCCAAATTATGTTCCTCTCAGTCATCACCATGGGCACTCCTGTGCTATCCTGTTTTTCAGGCTGTGGATCACTGAAGGTAAATACCCAGTGGGATGCTAGTTCTCTGAGCAGTATGTATCCTGCAGATGGGAGTTCACAAGCCAGTTTTCTGGCTGGAAACTTATACATGGATCTTGACAATGGAACATATTTATACAGAGTTCTGGTATGCTCTCTAGCACGTTTTATGTTTTGCTTCAGGCTCTGGATACTTTGAGAAAACCTGCCCTACAGCCACAGTCCCTGCCCTGGGGAAATGCCGAGCTACTTGTACTTTGTTTCTGACTCTTGTGATGGAGAGACACCTCTTGCCCTGCCTGCATCATGATACTTATACTGTAAAGCACCTTGATTCCAAAGGAGGAGAGCCTGCAGTGCATGCACAGGATAAAATGCAGAGTGAGAATACAGTAAATTACTCTTGTGGGTTTTTTTTCCCTAGTTGTTTTTTTAAGAATCAAATTTCTGTGGAATTTTTGGAAGAACCTGTTCTGAGATTACTAGGCGGAGTTTTTCAAAACCATTGTCTTTATAATCTGTTTAGAACGCAGCTTTCACTGCCTTTCACTTCAGCTTCAAGCACTAAGTATTTCTGCAAATCACTCCTTGTAGACACATGCCAAGGACTGGGAAAATTAATGACCTTCTCTGTAGCATTTAGTTTAAATGACACAGAGATCTCTAGTAGAATCTGAGTCCTCTAGGACAGCGTTCAATTATCTGACTCAAAACATTGATTTCTGAGTTACTAATGGGATTGTGGAATAAGTAATTAACCAACTGGCTGAATTTTGGTAGAGTTCACAGGAATGATAGCTACACCACTATCCCTGTCTAATTTGAAGTCTCCATCTGAAAGGAAGGTGTTCAAAGGAAAAGGAAAAGGAGGAAAAGTGTGCCAGAATTTTTTGACCCAGACAAAAATTTTTTTTTAATTGACCTTGATGTTTTTGAAATACACTGTTTTGAATGAATAAAAAATGAAGAGACAAAACAGGGAAGCAGATGCTAATTTGTAAAATTTCAGCCCAAACAATGGCAGTTTGGCAAAGTTGTAGGTTGGCTTAAATAGAGGTGTTTGTCATATAATGGCAAGTGTTTGGCAGCATGGTGAAATGTGATCCTACTCATTCTGCAGATAGTCAAATATACTGGATTTGAGTTCACATTTGTATGTACTGACAGCAGTGTTGGTTCTTGTGTAAATTAACAGAGGAATTGTCCTGCTTTGAAAGCAAGGGTTGCTAGAGAACTTTTACTGCGGGGCTTTGCAGCCTGATCAAGGCCTGAGATGACAGTACTTTTATTTAAGCTGATAAATGTTGATCAAATTCAGTGTTTTCATTTTATTTAGTAAGAATGATTATACTTGTGTGCATATTAAACCCTGGTGTTCTGTTTCTGGCACTGGCAAAATCAAAGTTGTCATGAGAAGTTAAGAGGAGTAGGGATGATATTCCCAGAGTAGTATTGTCCTGATCTTCATTAATCTACTTGTCAAAGGCTTCCTGAGCTAAACATGATGAGTTTGTATGTCCTAACCTTTACTGGACATTTTCCATAACTTTTTCATGTGACCTCTTGAGCTTTTGTAAACTCTAAAGTGTCTGAACATGCTGTTGCAAGGAGTTGCACTGCAGAAATGTGTGAAGAGCAGGTGCATTGCCTTCTCAAACCTGTGTCCTTTCATTTAATTTCACATCTCCAACTGTTCGATTGGAAGAGCTGCCAGTCTGTTCAGCTTGCTGTCTCTCCAGCCACTTCAGTTCAGGTGTACCTGCATGCTGTTCATTTGCATCTCCCTTATCTGCATGTGTATTGATTCCTCCAGAGAACTCCACTTGCTTCTTGGAGCTTGACTTCCTTTTCTAGGTTAGGTTGCTTCTTCACTGATATGTTGTATTTGTTCATGTGTCCACCCCAGTTGTTCATTGAAGTTTGTGCTTTCTTGCCCGGTGTAGATGTCAAGCTTACTGTAGTACTTCACCGGATATTGGGAATTAATTGTTAGGAAGGAAATCAAACAGGCAGCAATCCATGGTGTGTGTGTCTCCTCTATACTGTACAAGAGCTACGTAGCATTGCAAAGATACAGGACAAAGTGATGAATGAAAAAAGTACTGAAATGATGTCCATGCAAGGAAGGCCTAAGTTGGCTTAGACTTTTCAGCTCTGTAAGAGACTACAAAAGGGAGAGTACTGAAAATAGAGATTTCATATTGCAGACAGAATGATAAAGGAACCATGAGTGGTATTGATGGGATAAAGGGTGAGCAAAATCATTGGCTAAGAGGAAAGAGAAATTGTGGGAAATGGGCTCAGAACTAGCTAATAGAAAGCTGTTGTTTGTAAGATGTGAAATTAAGCTGTGGCACTCCTTGCCATGGGATGTTGTCAGTAGAAAAGTTTACATGGGCACAAGAGAGGGCTGCCAAAATAGTGGAAAAGGTGGGTATGAAATCTCTCTAGATGTCTAAGTGCCTAAATCACAAGTAGTGGTACTTCCCCAAAATACCGCGCACTTGTCTTCTTCATGATCTGCTGCTGGCTGCTACTGGAGCAGGGTTGCTGGGCTGGTGGACTTTTGCTCTGGCCTGCAAGGACCATCCCTGTGTTGCAATGAGTATTCAGGGACCCCGAACCAGAACAAATCACCCAGAGCTGGAACAAATCACCCTGGCTGAGCCAGATGCCTCGCTGTCACAGAAACCACGTCTGTCTCTGTGAACCTACATAGAGACACTTGCAAACTGGTGAAGTTTTTTCCATGTAAACTTAAAGCCAGTATTTTGTTGTCTAGAAAGCCTTTTAATTTCCAGCCTAAACTTATTTTGATAAGCTAACACTTAACACTTTTTGTTCCAGCCCTACTGACTGTGTCTTTGGTGTACTTATTAAGAACTTAGTCTTTTTTTTTTTCCCCTTTGGTCAGATGTTTCGTTGCGCGATCCCAGATACATTTTTTGTAAATGTTTATTGCCAGATTTATACACGGTGTTCCCTGGAAGATCTTGGTAGTCCGCTATAGTAGCATCTTTATGTCCCTTCCTGCACTGAAAATACAGCTGCTTTTTTGAATCATTATATTTTCCTTCTTCTGAACCAGCTCTCTTTAGTGACTTTTACTAGCTGCTTATAGGAGGGTTATACACAAATTTTTTCCTTCTCTGCTGCTTCCAACTAACGGTTCATCACTTGCAGCAGAAACAACTAGTCTCTAAGAGCATGACTCTGTACTTTGTTGTTACTTTTCGTCTTGTTTCTGTCCTTAAGATTTGTTACCATTTTTCTTGTGTGTTGTTTCAGTCTGCACTGTACTTCTGCTACCTCCTAGTTTTGTATTTTCTGCATATTTTTGTAGTGCTCACTTAAAGGCATAGAAAAAAATTCTAAATGAAAATGTTGAATCAAAAAAGACGAAAGACCAGTCTTGGCAGAAGTCCATAACTAACATCCTTCCACCTTTTTCTGAAAGAAATCTGTTGTCATCTCCTCTTGATCTGCTGCTTTTCCTGCTATACTATTCTTGAGCTAACTCCTCTCTTCTCGGCTCAGCAAACTACTGCGCAGGTGGTACAGGTTGCTACACTACTGCTCAGGTGGTAGCGCAGCAAATTCCTTATTGAGTGAGACTAGAAGTGTTGTGCTTCTTTTGTATAAAGACTATTTGTAATGTTGAAGAAAAGCTGGGTGTTTGAGACATGGTTCAGCTTTTAAAAATTGTGTGACATTTTGTTTGATTTTCTCTTTACCTTCATGTTTTTAATCTTTCATTGAAAATGTGCTCCAAGCAGAAGGCCATGATAGCATCATTAGTTGTATGTCCAGATAACTTTTCTCCGCCTTTCTTGATACTGAAATGAGGCAAAAAGTGTGTACTTGGATTTGATGCTGTTCTGACAGTGTTCCATCTCATCACAGCCTTGCTTCCTGTTAAATCAGAAGATAGTATTTCAATATGAAAGGTTATAGAAGTGTGGTAGACTTTTTTTTTTAATACACCTTTCAGAAGGCCCTGTGTTGGTCTGATTGACAGCCATCTGTGGTGCAGAGGACTGTAAACTTCTACATTATTTTAGTAGGAGTAGTGAGTTCAGACAGTTGCCCAGTGCTCTCTGTTGTGATTGTAGATGATTGGCAGACTTAGATAGCACCAAGTTTATTCAGGGACATCTATGCACTGCCAATAATAATATGAAGTTGATCATTTAGTGCCTTTCTTCACCTAAGGTGAAGAGCATCTCACAGTGCCATGATACTCCATTAGCCTGCTCTGTCACGTTGGTTCCTCTTGGATGTTGGGTCTGCCAGACAGAGCTGGTGCCAAATCCCCTTGTCCAGCAGGGTGCTGAAATTGCTGCCGTTCCTGACTCTGAACGGCTACTCAGTACAGTTGGTACCGAGAGACCACAGGAAATCTGTGCGTGCTCTTGGGGCTAGAGACGTGGGAATCCCAAACTGCTCATCCCTGTTCGTGAGGTGGCTCCTCTCTTCCGCCTCTTGTGCTGGCACAAAGCCACTCCAAAGACTTAGACTGCATGGAAATGGTTGGAATTCTTTCTGTAGGGTTAATTTGGCTGTTTTAGTTGTCTAGGGTTAACTTGAATGTTTTAGGTCTCTGGCCTGGCACAGAAGAAGGACAGGAAAGAGGAAAGAGGAAAGGAAAGGAAAGGAAAGGAAAGGAAAGGAAAGGAAAGGAAAGGAAAGGAAAGGAAAGGAAAGGAAAGGAAAGGAAAGGAAAGGAAAGGAAAGGAAAGGAAAGGAAAGGAAAGGAAAGGAAAGGAAAGGAAAGGAAAGGAAAGGAAAGGAAAGGAAAGGAAAGGAAAGGAAAGGAAAGGAAAGGAAAGGAAAGGAAAGGAAAGGAAAGGAAAGGAAAGGAAAGGAAAGGAAAGGAAAGGAAAGGAAAGGAAAGGAAAGGAAAGGAAAGGAAAGGAAAGGAAAGGAAAGGAAAGGAAAGGAAAGGAAAGGAAAGGAAAGGAAAGGAAAGGAAAGGAAAGGAAAGGAAAGGAAAGGAAAGGAAAGGAAAGGAAAGGAAAGGAAAGGAAAGGAAAGGAAAGGAAAGGAAAGGAAAGGAAAGGAAAGGAAAGGAAAGGAAAGGAAAGGAAAGGAAAGGAAAGGAAAGGAAAGGAAAGGAAAGGAAAGGAAAGGAAAGGAAAGGAAAGGAAAGGAAAGGAAAGGAAAGGAAAGGAAAGGAAAGGAAAGGAAAGGAAAGGAAAGGAAAGGAAAGGAAAGGAAAGGAAAGGAAAGGAAAAAGAAGCACTGAACTGTTTCAGTGTGGAGGCCTGCTGAAAATAACTAAGCTCTGGGCAGACTAACAGAGTGCTGACGTGTGCTGTCTTCAGCGTGACAGCTGGACAGATGTGTCCATCTCCAATCCCAAAGTATTAGCCAAGATGCTATGCCAGAGCTGTTACCCCTGCCTCTGAGCTGCTCATGGATGAAAAGCTGAAAAACTCAGCAGCTTTTGCCGCATGGTCTGGCTTCCAGCAAGGAGGTGGCTTATGTCCAGCCAGTTTGGCATGTTGGCTGGGCATGGTTGCCTCTGCCTATGGTTGACCCAGTAAACAAGGTGCTTGCTAAGGTGGAGTTACCTAATTCTGGAGATGGCTGCTTTGCCTTTGGGATTGGATCTAGAGATGAGAAGGTAACTGCTGAAGTTGCTTGCCAAGGCAGCTGTCAAATCTGATGAAGGATCAGGCCTTGAGGTTAACTAACAGCAGTTATGTTTACCATAGCTGTATCTATTCTGAGTGATTTTTCAGGGGTTTTTGTGTTGAGTTTTGTTTTGAAAAGTGGATGTCTCACAGTGCTGGTTTGTGGGAAATATCAGCCCTCATCCTGGCAAGTACCTTTTGGGTACAAACCTCGAAGTTTTGGTGACAGCTAGGATAGCAATGAGAAATTAAAATGTAAATGTCTTATACATTCTCATATTTTCATTTGGGAAAGGCTCTTCCAAAAGCACCCCCCTGCTTTGGTAAGGAAACAAGTGATTTCCGAGAGAAACATGTTGAAATCATCAGGCCATTGTACCTGTTTTGGTAGTGAGTCTTTTTTCTTAGCCATTCATTTGCATAACCCTAGCTCTTTTTGACTGTTTTGTACCCTTTTCTTTAGCAGATGTTTCCCCCCAGCACTAGTCATGGTGGCGGGACTGGGTGAGTTTGGGGAGAGGGGTGGAAACTACAGGTCATAAATAAGTGTATTGTGTGTGGTTGATAATGTATAACAAGTGTGGTTTAGTAAGATGAGCTTCCAGCTCTTCCTGCAGAAGGGGATGCACACCTTCCTTTACTCTGGTACTTTCTGTGAGATGATAGGAGGCAGGAAAGAAATGTAGTTTCTACGGCCAAGTTCCTGTGTGTTACTTTTTCGTGTGTTACTTTTTCATGTGTTCTTACTGATAGAAGGCTTGGGTGAGTGCTGTGCCGTCAGACTGTATTACCCAGCATTAACTGGTCATGAATCCATGCTTTGTGTTCACACATATTGCTTTTTTTCTTAAAGGCTGCTCATTTGGGCAGTTACAAATACTGATGGAATGGGCATGAGTCTCCACATTTCCCTTTCCTCCTGCTGGCACTCAGGGTTTGGTAAGCAGGGCGTTTGCAGTTTGAAATTTGTAATTGTAACATTATCTGTTAGAAGTAAAGAAAAAACCTGCTAAAATAAGTAGCATAGAACACACTAGATCTGCTTCAAATAAAGATGATCATTATTGTGTGCAATTAGACCAAGTGTTTTAAAGGATTAGTAGATATTGTATTTTAAGTGATTGGTTAGTGGTAGGAAGTAAGGCTGCCAGTGAATTTTTTCTTCTAGAGTCCAAATGCAAAGATCTCTTATTAAAATTTATCCAGTTGTTTAGCTTTTCTTAACAGAGGGTTCATAGGTCATAGAAACAAGTGCAGTATGAAATTTCATACTCAATAGTCACCTACTTTTAAAGAAAAATAGTAATATTCCATCCTTTTGGAAGACAACAGTTACTACTTTTTGCTGTCAACGTATGCCCCTGTGTGTTTACATTCATCTGTATCCTAAACTGTTTTGATTTTTGTTTTGTTGTTTTTATTTTTAGCAGTAGAAGCCCTTAAGGGCTCCAAAGGATTTAATTTGCTTTCTTTCTAGCCACTTTTTCCTAAGAAAAGGCGACCATACCAACAACGTGAAAAATCCTCTCCCCAGCATTGCCTTGCAATTTGTTAATACTGCTGCTTTGCCTTTGCTTGGCTTTGTTTCACTTTTTGGTCCCCCTTCTCCTCTTCACAGGAGTCTCTCTTTTGAGGATCTTTTTTACCAACTTGTCATCTGCCACATAAAGGGAGGGGTGAAGGGAAAAGAGGGCTTTCTTATCACTGTTTGATTGAGAGAGCCTTGTTGTTCCTAATCCACCTGTGATTTGTCTCTGTTTCCTCTTCCCTGATCTGATTTTGCCCCTCTTTGCGAACGTCCTCACCTTCATGCTGATAACTCCTCCCTCCCTGATGTTTGGGTTTGGATGAAGCTGGGAGGCGTGGTTAGATGCCAGAAGCGCTCAGTTATTACACAGGGAAACTTCATCCTGTCTGACAAGCATACTATTCGTAGCCTTGAGGGATATACCTGAAGGGCACTGAGTTTCCACTCAGAATTTAAGTAGATTAGATTATGTATACATATTTGTTGTGATTTGGCGGGTATCCCAGTGCCCAAGGTCTTAAAACATATGCTTTGCTATACTCGAGGCAAGCTCAACTGTGTCTTTCAAAAGATGCTCTGGAGAGATGGAAGGCTGCTGTTTGAAGTCCACAAAAGTGTTATCCTCTCTAGATCTCATACAACACAGGAATTCTGACTACTGTTCTGTCTAGTCCTGTATTTTGTCTTGATATTAGGTGCTATCAGATGCCTCAAGGGGTGGTATAAGTGTAAGATACAGAGAAGATCCTCTCTTATTTAACTCTCTGCTGATTTGTATTCTGTCCTGGAAAAAGAGAGTTGGTATGACTTTTTCCTGAAGCCCTCTTGAAATCATATTATAATTCTGGATGATCCAGTTATCTATGTAAATCTTGTCTGTCTAACTGTATGCTACCTTCTGGCAGTTAATCTCACAGGCTAATACTTTGCTGTTAAAAAAACAAGTTTTGGTGTTTATTCGTTTAAAATTTGCTGTGCTGTGGCTTTATTGCTTGTCTCTGTTATAAGAACAGATGAAACCTGTTGCTCTGAATCTGAACAAGTTACTCCACTGCCAATAATTTTAATAGCTTTATCTTGTCATCTTGTTAAGAAAAAAAGAAAAAAGAAAAAACAACAAAGACACAAACGTAAAACTACAGCCCCAAAATTCAGGTGCTGTGGATATGTTGGAGGGAACTGTGAAGTTAAAACAGCTGTATTTTATGAAATTCTGTTTGGTATGGCACTTTTCCTTATAAGGACCAATGACCAATTGTTTTGATTATTTAGAAGGAAAAAAATTCCATGAGAACTGTTACTGAAAATGACTAACTTGGCATTTGTGATCTGTCGCTCTTTTACAGCATTTGATGCAATACTGAATTCAAGATAGCTGAACCATCCAGTTAGCCACTCAGTGCTTCAGCTGTTCCTATGTGACCTATTTATTTCATTTTCTTGTAAATTGCTGATGAGATCTGTAAATAAATACCCCTGCTTTTTTGTAGTGGCGTCTTTTTAATATCCAGGCCTTTGTAAATAAAGAACAGCCTGTGCATCTAATAGAAATCTCCAAGACTTGGTTTGCGATGCACAGTGACCTACAGGCTTTTGCAGCAAGGAGCTGATCTGATTCCTTGGGTTTTGCCACCAGAGCAGGGAAGCCTTGGAAGGAGGAATGTGGCTCTGCAGCTTCTCATGGGCAGTGGAGGCTCTGAAAGAGCACAGTGGTTAGGGCTGCACTTTAGAAACTAGGGGTGAATGGGTCTTGTTGCAAGAGGAGAGAAGGCTTGTCACAGAGGTTGGCTGGATTTGGTTAATTAGTTTTGTTTCTTTCTTTAAGGAAGGACTAGAAGTTGATAAAAACGTGTAAGCTGATATGCCTTAGATATGAGTTGCTTTTCTCAAAATTGCAGAGGGGGGTGTGATAGAGGTGGGACTGGGACTTAGCAGATCTGAAATGTACATATCCACCTGACCCATTCCTTTGGTGTCTTAGTGGCTTATGGAAGATGCTTGAATACAGTTACTACAAATGCATTTGTGTTATCTGTTAGAGTAGTCTCTTAAAGGTAGAGGATGAGGAATAACCCATTGTGGGGATTTTTCTCTTCTTCTTTTTTTTTTTTTCCTTTATGATATTCTTCTTATATGCTGAAAAATAATTTTCTCTAACAAACAGAAACTGCATGCAAAATTCACTGCATTTTCCATTCTTTACTTCTATTTTCCTTTTCTAAGTGTGGAAACATGGGATTCACTCAAGCAGACACTAGGTAGAATTGTGCCTTTGAACTTTAAAATGGATGCAGTGAGAAAGAATGTCTAGGCTGATGATTACTGAGAAATAATTAACAAATCCAATTCACTATGGCTTTGTCCACAGTAGGATGTTACCTTGAACACAGTGCAGTTCCTCTTACAGCATCATGTGTCCATGCTGAACTGAATTCTCATTGTTGCATCACAAAGGACTACTTACTGTAGTGAATGCTTGTTGTGGTGAGTTGGGTTCCACTCAAGGTTTCTTTGGGTTGATTGCTTATAATGCTCTGGAGTTTTTATTTCTTCCCACCTGGCTCACTGCCCATGTCCTGTTTTACACCAGGATCATCCTGAGTAGAGGTAGATGCTCCATACATGTTGGCAGGAAGGCAAGAGTGCAGCTTTTTGTGGTGGAGAATGTAAGAAAGTTGGTTATAATAATTGATTAGTTTTGAAGAGTCTGTAAAGGCTCTGGTGGCCTCCAGTTCATATATGACTGAGCCTACCTGGATATGAATCGTTACGGGGTAGACAGGTACAGGTCACTACCCACATAAATGAAAGAGAGAAAGCACACCTGGACCTGGCCTCGGGAATGAATCAGCACAAAGGATCTCAAAGGATGTAGCAGAAGACAAAGAAACTCAACAGGATTCTTGATCAGTGCCCTCATACATGCTCAGGTCTGTGGCTTTGCAAGTGACATTGCCACCAAATCCAGAAGTGAATTTTTTTTTTCTCTCAGTGCACAGTGCCACAACAGAGGCCTGAGATAACTGGGTTAAAAAAAACCAAACAAACCAGCAAAAAAAAAAAGTCAGTAGCCTCACCTATGCCATAGTGTCCTCCTGGGCCTGCTGCAAAGCACTGTGTCTCCTCAGCTGTGAACAATACCCAAGAAACGGCTTCAAGATCCTGTGGAGGCTGGAGGAGGAAACTGATCCGGTAAGTATTGCATGCCCAATTGCACAATAATGTCACAGGAGGCTTTAAACTACTTTTTCTGGAGCATCACTCAGGTAGCAGCCTTTCCCTTGCCATTTAACTTAGCCGTTCTCAAACTTACAAGACTCCTGTTTTATTTATTTTCTGTGAGCTCCTCATCCACACAGATGCACTGTCACTCACTGAGCACCTCTAAACCTCTGCACTCCAGCTACTGTCCCTCCATCCTTTCATTTCTCTTTCACCCAGAGTATCAGCCTTTACTGTCAGTATCCCCTGCCCCTCTCACTGGTCCTTGTTCAGCTAGCCTTGCCTACTTATCAGTCCAGCTGTACTGAAGGACTTCTCAGAAACTTTCCTGTATCAGCTCCCTGATACCTCCAGGTATTCTCCTTCCCCTTGTTCTCTGTGCTCTCTACCCTCTGTGTAAAAGATCCATTTCATGAGGAATAGCATCAAGTTATCTTAGCTGCCCAGATCAGTTATCCTCAGTGTCCAAATCTTTGCAACTCTGTCCGTACTTACCTTGCCCTATTTGGAAAGCCAGGAGAGTGCTGACCCTGCTCGAGGTGCTGATGTCACCCTGGAGCACTCTGCCTGCTCCCTGCCTTGGAGGCTCTGGGGCTGTGGGGAAGGCATGAAGCAGCCCAGCCCAGTTAGACACGGCAAGGAGCTGCCTGTCCCAGCTGAGCTGAAGCCGTGGCATGGCTCCACGCTCCCTGGAGCTCCGCTACTCACGTTGGGTTCAAGGGGAAATAGTTTGAAGGCTGGAGGGAGCCATGTGTTCGGGGATGTGCACAGACATAGAGAAGGGATGGTGTTGTATGGGACTGCTTCCTCCTGCTGCTGCCTGCAACCCTGCCCGTGTGACATCCTTCAGCTTAGCTAGTGTTGGTTTGCCTTTCTCCCCGTCAGTGACTGTCACATCTGTGCTGCTGACTCATGTTTTGTAGTTTGTCCAGTACCTGACTCCACAATTACAAGAGCTCTTGATCACACTTTTTGATGCTTTTGCATTTTTTTTCTTCACTCTTGTTCCCCTCAGTGAAATGTCCTCATCAGTCTTACTTTAATGATATATTCTTTTTGCTTTGTCAAGTCCCAGACATGATTCACACTTTTCTGCCTCCTTCTCAGCTGATTTGATCTCCTCTCATTTCCTCCTCTCTAATCATAGCCTTCTCCAGCTTTGGTTATGCTGCCCCCCTGCTCCAGACCTTAGTCATGCTCAGAGTGTTTATTCATCCTCGAGCAGTCTCAGATATAAAGCTGTGCTGTCACAGAGTTTCGTTAGTGTGCTCAATCTTCACTCAGGGTGAAGTACACGAAGAATTTTGAACTGTGTTGCTGTTCTAAATCTTCTGTGTGATAGAATGAGCTTGTGTAGATCTAAAAGCTGCTATAGAATTTTCTTAGCTTTGCAGTGTATTTTACAGTAATTTTCAGAAGCCATAAAAAGAGTGAAAATAGTGTGTAAGAGGGAGGTTTGGCACACAAAGTGCAAGAAAAAGAGGTGCTGGGTTGTTTGTTTTGGTTTTTTTTTTTTTCCCTTTAAGGAAATGCTCCTCTAACACTCCTGGATGAAGCTTATTGATAGGTAACCTCGCAGTGCATTATCACAGTTTGCCTGTCGTCTTTATAAATGAGGCGCTTAAGTCTCCCAGAAATTTATTAGGGAGTAATATCCTTCAGCATAAGGACAGCTAGTTTCCCATATATGCAGTTAAATATGTAATGTGTATTAGTTTTTTCTCTAAAAACAAAACCAAACAAAAACCCATCAAACAACCGAAAGCAGAACCCTTTATACTCAAATTCCCTCTCCAACAGTGTCTGACGATTTCAAGTTTTGAAACAATAGCAACCAACTTAGCCCATTATGTATGTCTCAGAAAAGCCTACAGCAGCGTATGTAGTATGTGGAAGTAATTTGGAAGGCATCTTGCAGTTTTGAAGGGCACACGGTGAAAAGAGAAACTGGGAGAGAAGAATCTAAATGTAGTCATGAGGGAAGAAACTAGTTAGCAGTATTAAAATAGACTTTTGTAATGAGTAGGGTGACTAGTAACATCTTTATTTTTTCTGATTTCTCTTAGCACATAAAAAAGCTGCAGCCCATATGAAGGGGGTAATTAGTAGCTAAAAGATAGCCATCAGATTTCAGAAGATAAATAAAAGGTGGATTTGAACCTTGAAATTGTCAGCTCAGCAAAGGCAGGGTGGTGAAAGGAGGGTTTCCTTGGGAACCCCCAGAAGATTGTGATGGATTGTGCGTTTCTGGAAGGGGACAAGAAACAGGCAATACAAAGGTGCTAAATATAAACAGTTCTAATAAAACACTGGTCAAGCATTTTACCTCCAACACCCTGCAAAACCTAGAAGATGTTTCATATTGAGACCACTACGTCAGTTGAGCTGAAATGTTTCCTGACTAGTCAGATTCTTGTGTATATCATCTAGAGGAGCACTCTGTGCAAGATTTGCTTTGTTTGTAAGGTCATTATTTTTCACTGAAAAAAATTCACCATCAGCTAAATCAGTAAATAAATCCATTTGTCTAAACACCTGTCTGAAAACTTAATTGAACACACAACTATTGTAAAACTCATCTCCTCACAACTTTTTAAAAATACAATTAAGCTAAACATATCTTTTTGATTGCAAATTTTTTGCTAGGCTAGAGCTACTTTCCCACAGTGTGAAAGGAGCTCAAGTGTCTTGTAGGAGAGCACTTTAGAGGAAGACGTTCTCCGGGATTCACAAAAGCATCTCTATTTCATGTTTCCATCTGCCCTCCAGAAATTTTTCCCATAATGTGCATGAAACATTGATGCATACCATACAGTCATAAGACTATTTTTATTCCATCTTTTTTGTCACCATCTTCCTTCCACCTTTCTGGAAGCCTGCCCTGCTAGCAGTTTGCAGCTGTTCAAGGCAAAGTCTTGCATGTGTTTTTCTCACATCACTTAATGTAGGCTTGAAATCAAAAAAGCAGAGTCTACTGAGTTGCTTTAAAAAAAGAGGAGAACTTTTAAGTGGCCTGGTATCTTAGACTGTGGAGAATAGAATTTATATTTCAGGACATCAGGGTCTTCCATCATAGATCACCCAGTGTTGGTGAATGCTTCCTGTGGTAAACTGTGTCCAGCAAGACTGAGAAGGTGTTAAGCCAGTGTGTTTGAGAGGTGGAGGTGGAGCTGGGACAGAGTAGGGCAGCATGTATGCATTTCACAACCTGCTTCTGTGAACAGGGAGTAGCAGCGAACCCTATCCCTGTCCCTTGACACGACATGGAGAAACCTTGTGCTACTGTCAGCCTTCCTGACTCGGTTGTCCTGCCTATAACAAGATGATTACTTTGTGATTTAATGGTAAAGTTGTTTGGTGACCACAACCATGTCACTTGTTACGACATTTCATCAAGCTGACAGGAGCTCCCAAAATTTCTGTTGGTACAGCTCCAGGACAGAATCTGTGTGGACTTCTAGCAGATTCTGGCTTTGCTGCCTGAAACTGATCCAGTCATTGCTGCCAGTCGCTTGAATCTGAATATTGTAATCCAGGTGGCTGTTCTGGATACTAACTGCCTGGCTTATCTCCTACTGCAATGTTCAGTTGTGTAGCTCTAAATTATGCATGACTGCTTTTAGCTGTTCACTAATCTGGCTTCAAATCTCAGAATCCTTATGGATTGAGATGTGCATCCCAAATTGCATTGCACAGCGTCACAGTGCTCTGAGGAGAACACTCAATGTGCCAAACGGGAAGTGGGAGCAAATGGGGAGCTATGTACTTACCTCATTCACAAGGATGCTCTCGTAGCAACAGGGCTCGTGGGCACTCTGAGAAGTCACTCTAGTCAGAGTAAGCTGTTTAGGTGTGTGCTAACAGCAGTGCACAGACAAAACTGGTACATGAAGAGTCAGAAATACATTCAATGGCTGTGCTGTGCAGCTTCAGAAAGGCTCACTGGTTACAGCTTTGAAGAGGGATTTGCTCTGGTATTACCCTAAATATTCTGCATTTTCAGTTATCCTTCCCCAAGGCTTTTGTGTTTTAGCCATAAGGTCATTGATACTATCATCCACCATCACAGCTGTAGCAGTAATAGCAAAAGCAATCATGGCTAAGTGTAACACGTTCTATTTACTGTAAAGCTACAATAATCTATGAAGTATTTTCTTTTCTGATACAACAACAGTTCCTTGACCGTAGGTTTTATTGGTAGTTAGTGACTGCTTGGAAATTGGCCACTCTTTCTTACTTGTTGCCTTTCTTTGAGAGCTGGGATAAGAGGCAGAGGAAACAGGCAACCAGGATCAGCATTTTAGTTGAAATAGCTCCAATAAATAATATGAAAATCCAAGGTTACAGAAAAGCAGTGCTAAACCCCGTCACAGCGTTTGCCCCCAGGCAATGTTGTTCAGACAGTGTGACTCAGGGCAGGACTGGGTTTCTGCTACGGGCTTTGCATGACTGCATGGTTGCCACCTCTACTCGGGATGTGGTGTATGTACTGGGGAGACTACCCTGTCTCTCAGTCACTTTGTATCTGTCTAGCATGAGTTGCCTTTTTGTTCTAAAATTGATCTTCCCAACCATCTAGTGTAGCATCATGAGGGAAATTAGCTCCTGTGAAAGGCCTTGTCCTGGTAAAGTCCTTGAAGCTTCTATGAGGTATTGAGATTTTTTTTCAGCCACCAACTTGCCCTTCTTATTTGAGCTTGTGTTAACTAGCAGGACTAGAGCACCAGAAACCTTTTTACTTGAATGATAGCTGAAACTGTTAAAAACATCTCTAGTTATGATTTGTTAGGTGACTGTCTCAAAAAGCAAAACTTGTAACTTCCTGTCCAATCTGTTTGTGCTCTGCAACCTAATTATGTTGTCTAAATGGTACATGCTCAAGTATTCAGGTCCAGAAAAATCTTCTGAAATGCAAGTATGTAAAATCATGGTTTCAGGGGTGGTCTGGGCCAGGCAGGCCTGTACCAGGCAAATTTGAAATCTGTATTTGGTTGGTAGATGCTGTAATAAAGCATAGAATTGGTAGCCACCTGCGTAGGAATGATAATTTGAGAAGAGTCAAAGAAGCATTTGTAAGGAAGTCCTGTCTTGGGGAATTGGAGTTCTTGGGAAGCATCAGCAAGAAGTAAAGATGTTCTGGTTCAAAAATCAAAGTGAACTTTATCAAAAAGGCTTTTTAAGGAAACTAAGCCATAATGTGAGAGGGAAGGTCTTTGCTCCAGTACATGACAGTTTAAGAGGTAGGATCAAAGGGTAGAAGTAGGAGGTCAATTCTCAGTTAAAGGAGGGTCCCAGTTAAGTTCCACAGATATCTGTGGAACATGTTCATGAATGGTATCAGTAAGGGGATGAGCAGTTGGGTGAGCAACTTTGCTGTGAAGAAGAGAGCCAGCTGTGGAGAGCATTGGAAGGACATTAAAGTGCTGAGGACTGTGCAGCAACATGGGTGATAAAATTCAGCGTAGGTAAAGATGATGGTGACAACTGAGAAGGATAACTGGGCAGAACAATCCCCATTATATATTAGATTATGAGTTTGAGCTGAGTATTACCATTGAGGAGTAAGATTTGGGAATTGTAGTTGGTGATCCTGTGAGATCATGAACTCATTGGTCACTAAAACACAAATATTAGAGTAAAAAAGTACAGAATAAATTTTGAGAACGTCATTACTAGAGTCTATGTTCCAGTTGCTTCCAAGTGCTGTCTGTATTTCTGGAGCCTTCAGAGGTTTATTAGAACTGGAAGATCTTAGAGAAGGTTGGTAAGGATGATGAGCTACATGGAGTGGCTTCCATTAAAGAACATTTCTGTAAACTGGAACTTTGGTCTGGGAAAGGAATTAATTGAGGGCCATGTTGTGGAGGTCTGCAGAGGAAGGAAGATGAAGACTAACCATTGCCTTTCAAAACAAAAGCATACACAGTTAGGAGGGAAGGCAGATTCAGAGCCTTCGAAAAGAAGAGATTCTCCATGAAATCAGTAATGGAGAGACCTGTGGGATGACTTGTCAAACATATGTTGCAGATATTATAAAAAATTATATGGTTTCCAGGAGAATCGTGGACTATTGCTTGGAAGGGTGATGTGCTAAAAGTTGCCATACTAACAGAAACCACATATGGTTCAGAAAGTCCCCAATATTAAAGGAATTAGTGGTCAGAAGAGAATCAGAGAAATATCACACGTCTGTCACCTGTTCTGTACTTGTGACTGTTACTGAAGACAGAATACTGGCCTGGTTGTACCACTAATCTCACCTGCACACCCACACTCATTTTAAGGTGGTGTCTTGTGACAAAGGAAGATACTTTTCCTTAAAAATACCAATTAGTTCCTGACCATATTAGTGTATAATCTCATGCACCTTTAGGTTGTGTGTTTGTGCTTACATTTGCATCTACAGGATTTGCTTTTGCATTTTATTATAAAAATGGCATGGTCATATATGCAGATTGAATTGTAACCAAAGTTTGTTTTCACAGAAGTATTATCATCATTTTAAAAATGGGTGCAGATTATTCTAGAGGAGGAGGGTAGTGGTGGTGGTGATGGTGTGATTCCAAAACACAAGAAAACACTTCCGCAGGTTTTAAAAATTCTAACAGTAATTACATTAACAATATTATTTGTATCACAGTCTCTCCAAAGTTTTTAGAAAAACATCTATGCAGTGCCATAGAGATTTTTAAAAAGCCCATAAAACCACAATCATCAGATGGGTTAGATGTAGGCAGCTCTTGTTTCCTTTAATTTAGCATATAACCAGGAATCCTTTGGAACATTTAGTAACCAAAACTGAGCTCTCAAGATTTAAAGTGGACCTAAGTAATCTGAAACATGGAAAGCCCACAAAGAGATGCTGGATGGTATTGTGATTTTTTTTTCTTTAAATTACAGACTATTAGGTCATGCTAAAATAAACATTACTAAGTTCATGTTCTACTTTTCCAGAAACTTAAGGGGAAAAAAAGGGCAAGCGTGAAGAATTTTTCTTCTATATTCTGAAAAAAAAAGTTATGTAATCCTCTTTCTAGTGTAGCATATTATAAGAATGAGTTACTTTCTAAAATTAAAAAGCTGGTTGTCCAAATTTCATGACCGTAGTACAGGTCTCAGAATTGCATAGGGTTATGACCATGAAAAAAAACTTCTTGAACTTAAAAGTTATCTATATAAATACCTATTTTTGTATGATGGTTACTGTCCCACAGGAATCTAGTGGGTTTTTTCCTCCAAGTGCTTGCTTTATTAATTAATAAAAGATATGTATATTTAACAGATGTTTACTACTGAAATCTGTGTATTTGCTGCCCAAAGAAAAGAACTGTGTTTAACAATTTTAGTACATTTGTTTCCATTGCTACCCAAATTTCAGACTAATTTGAAAGGACTGGGATTTTTTCCTGCTCAACCGCCTACAATTTCAGTAGGTTTCTCTGTTTTGTGGATGTTTAAAAAAAATATCAAAACAGCAGAGCCTTAAATAAAACCTAGTATTGATGAATCTTGTATTTTTCTATCTTCTGTGTAATAGTCATTGCAGCATAATCATCATTCTGCACGAAGTAGATATTAGTAATGTGCTGTTACTAACAGTAGACTACAATGGTTGCCTGTTCTTAGTTTCAGTGCTTATGTTATTTCATTGTGTTCTAGATGTTAGGCTGTTTCCCTGAGGGCTGAACTCTTATGTGTTATTATCTCCGAGTCATTCCAATGTTTATACCTGAGATTGTGGGAGAGATATTTGCACTGTTTTGCCCACATCATTCCATTTTCCTGCAGCAGCTTCCGCAGGCAGTTCTGCTGCATGCTTGGATTTGGGGATTTGGTTGTGTCTTCCTGCAGCCTGTGCATGCTCTCACTGCTGTCCTACCATGCTCCCTCAGCCACCTCTCTACACTGTAGACTAGAGCTTGAATCCTTGGAGCAGGATTTCCCTGAATTCAGCTGCCTGCTATAAGCAGGTCTTGAAGTTCAAGATAAGATAAATACAGCCTTGTGTATATTTTTTAAAAACCCACACAGCAAAGCTGTCTGTTCTTTTGTGATTGGTTTATATATGTGTGTGTGCTCCCTTTACATGAAGCACCACTGTACAGTCGGGCCAGGGCCTACATCTTTGCATGGTTATTTGCAGTGACTGTTGTCTGAAAATGCAGAAGTGGCACCATGCACCTCTCAATGCCATCTTGTCCCACTGGGGCCTCGGTGTTGGACCCCTTTGTCTTTTCACATCTGTCTGTTGGCTTTTGAGAGAAGAGGAGCTGTAAAACCCTGGCTGATTCCCAGCTGCTGTCACGTAGGGTACCTGCCAGCTCTCCCCTTTCGGTGCCTGCCATACAAAAGGCCACAATGCCAGAGACAGGGCTCTGGGGGCCAAGATCTGTCCCTCCTGCCATTTTTATACATGTGCCTTATTTTTAGACTCTTGTGCCCAGTGTCTGTACATGTTGCTTGCTGTTCAAATCTCTTCCAAATTACACAAAAAAGCAGACAGAAAATTAAATTTCACATGGTGAAAGTGCAGGTGTGAGCTTCTCTTGACCTAGGCAGACTTCATGGTCAAATCCACTTTCTGGTTGTCTCACCCCAGCAATGCCCATTCTTCCTCCTTTCTGTCCTCCAGCATCAATGCCTCAGCTTGAGTTTCCAGATGTAGGAGAACCACAGAGAGATCGTTGTTGCCCCTTTCCCCCTCCAACCCCATTCAGCCAAGAACAAATGGGGGAGGATCAGCATCTTGCTACTGAAGCCAGGATTCTCTTTCTAAATATGGGCAAAGGTGAGCAGGCTCCCTCAGCTGTCTCTTCTAAAGAGTGACATGCTATTCAAATAAATTTAAATCAAATGGCCTGCCAAGCACAAGCAGGGATGTCGATGCCCTGCATCAGTCAGAAGACTTGATTTTAATTCAACTTGGAGAAAGGCACCCCTAAAGTCATCAATACTTCAACATCTTTGCATGGATTTTTCTTACCTGCTTGACTGTTTCCATTGGTGGGATCAGCTTCTCCATCTGAGATCCTCCCTTACAGAAAGTTAATTCTCTGTAAGAGGAATCTCTGAAAGTCACAGGTGAGCAGCTGGATCTTCTGCTGCCTGCAGCTACTCTGAGGTGAAGCTTCTGCTGCAAAAAATGTAGTGTTTTTCTACTAAGCCAGTCAGACCTCCTGCTCTCTCTCTGAGGTCCGTACAAGTGTGCAGTAGGCACGTTGATCCTTGTTGATCCAGGAAAGGTGTCTGAGCTGTGCAGGGCTGCAGGTCCCAGCATGCTGTCCTGGAGCAGTTCAGGCACTTTGCCACTTACGCTCTCAGCCCCTTCCAGCAGTAGGAGGATTAAATCTGCTTCCCCACAAAATGGAACTGCCTAGTGAGAGGCTTGTGTGTAGGCCCACGGCACAGGGAAAGCCAGAGAAGGCTACATGGTGCTCCTTCTTTGGTTGCTTTAACGTGGGGTTAGATTCCTTCATCTTCAGGATCTCTGGCAACATTTGTGCCATTTATTTTAACAGCCCCAGGTGAAAGGGGCAGATATGGTGAGGTTTATAGTTACAGAACAGTTTGGGTTGGAAGGGACTTTAAAGATCATCTAGTACCAGCCCTCATGCCATGGGCAGGGATACCTTCCTCTAGACTAGGATGCTCAAAGCCCCATCCAACCTTGCCTTGAACACTAACAGGGTTGGGGCATCCGCAGCTTCTCTGGGCAGCCTGCTCCAGTGACTGCCTGTCCACAAATGGAGAGGCACTCCATCTCACAGTCACTTTGGCTCTTCTGAGCTACATCAGCTGTCTCTTGCTGATGTTTTTACCAGCTCAGCTCCCCCAGCTATCCCTGATTGCTCCAACAGAGCATGTTTCATTTGTCAGTACTTTTTAGTCAGGTGACTGCTTGTCAGTGCTTTTTAGACTGTTAGTCACCTGGTGCAGAAAAGAGGAAAAATCATTACTTACACTATGGTAATGGTGAGTCTTCCAGGTACATTTGCAATAGAGGCACCAAAAGTCATCTGTTGTCCTTCACTCTGAATGAGTCTTTACTGCTGGCAAACCTGAGAGAGGTTGGACTGAGGCATCCTGAAATTAGTTTGCTCCATTACCACTGTGAGTGGCAGCTCCTTGCTTCCTTGAGCTACACTTGTTCATCCTCTTTCTTCCTCAACTAGGATGCCAGTCTGTGTTTCAGCTTTCCAAACCTCTCACCACATTTCCAACTAGGATATCGACTCTTGCCCATGTGTTTCTCTCTCATGGCCCTGCTCCCTTTCATCAGCCGCAGCAAACCTTGCCAGCTCAGTTCACATCAGCACCTAAACCCTTGAGATGGGAGCGCAGGTTTGGGAGCAGCAGGGGAGAGGGAGGTTGCCAGAGCAGCGCGTTGATGGCAGTGGCATGTATGATTGGATTTGTGCCACGGTGTGAGTGAAGAGCAGAGGTGGGAGCTGCCACTGCTGCTGGCCGTGTTAGGTGGGGCAGTGGTGAGCGTGGCGCTGCTGGGGAGTCCTTTGCCTTGTGCCGAGTTGGGAGGGTTCACAGGCACAGCCTGGATGGACATAACTGTCTACAGAGGACTTGGTCCTGTCCGTGTGAGTACGTGCTCACCTGGGATCTGTGCAGACAGCACTTCTTAAAGAATCACAGTTTCCATAGGGTAAGTAACTGCTTTTCATTTTGTTTCTTTAAATAAATATTTAAAACCCACGATGGCTCTAATGCTATTAACTCCTTATTGAGTTCTACCATTATTATGATTCTAATATTTCTAGGACCCTTCCTTTGGTTTAAAACGGATTGATTTCGGGTATTGAAGCTAGATTTGGTGTTTTCTATAAAAGGCAAAATGACAAATACCGTGTTCTCAGTACTGTGTTCTCATTGTCGCTCTTTTATTTTGAAAGAAAATAACCATGAAACTGTTGTTTTCCTTTACTGTGCTTGAACTCTCTTAAGTATGAAATGCCAGTTAGGAGGGGGATTATTGGTTATATTTCTGTATTGTCTTCATTATCCTTTTAGTTGAGATATCAAATGTTTTAAAATATTTTTAAGTGTAACTATTTTATCAGATTTTTAAATAGGAACTGTGAATTTTGAAAAAAAGAAGTGTTCTTTTTTAATATTAAAAAGGAATAGATTATTTTATATTTATATTTTATATTATTTATCTTTCATATAAGGGTTTTGGGGCACTTCTTTTTTCCTCCCTTTTTTATGGTTGAAATTGAAATATTATCTAACCTGGAATTATCACGGTGTCTGGAGAGTTAGCAAAATTAGTGCCTCACAAATTCTGGAAGATCTGGTAAATTGTAAGAATTCTAAGAATTCTGACAAATTAGGGAAGTCATATTTTGTTACTACTACCCAAGCAGGCTTTGGGCGCGTGCATGTGACAATGCATTTTGAAGTGTGATGCTTCTCTGCTTCATGTGAAGAATAATTAGAACTTTGTTATTCATTAAAAATTCTTCCTACCTCATCTAGGTGAAAAGCTTGATAACACTATGACTATAAGCAGTTACAAGGAGAATGGTACATATTTGTCCAGTATTCTGCCTCAGGGATTTTCTAACACCAAAAGCTTCTGAGAAAGGTGGCCTAGAAATCAGCATTATCATGGACACCTTTTGTATTCTGTGCATAAGGAAATGTTTTTTATCCAACAGCGTGTTTATTTTTGCAAAGCATAGGAATTATTTTATCTTTCCACTTAATCCTGTCAAATGTAGTAAATGTTTTCGTTATTCATACAAACGTAGCCCCTTTTGTATGTATGTTGTTGAGCTTTTTACATAATAATGGCCCTGCAGAAATTGAGATCCCACTAATTGTAGGTGTAGCATTGCCCTCACCTGGATCCACTGAATTGTGATTTTGCTGTATTGGTAAGGTAATGATTGAGTAAGAGTACCTGACTGTCCTCCTTCATTCTCCTCCGCATTTTAGCTACATCTCGTGTTTATCTTGTTTATTTACTTTTTCCTGTTGCTTTGTTTTCCCCCGATTCAATAGTCTTTCCGTGTCTCTAGTAGCTTGTCTCTGAGGGCATCTGCTTTTTGCTAGAGCAACTTTAGATAAGTGGTGAGCATTGAGCATTTAAGACAAAATGTTAAATGCCACTGAGAGGACTTTATAATATTTTAGACAGGATTTGTTGGGGTTTTTTTTTTCCAAGCAGGAAATAGTCTGTAAATACGAATAGTGAAGGAACTAAGTCCCTGAGGACTTAGTCCAGTACATCTATGTGTCTGTCTTAAATATTGTCTACTTACTGTGAACTACATTAGTAGAAACATCTGGGGAATGAAGCTCTTGCTCTCCTCTGTGATTCTGGAAGATGTTGAGATGGGCATTGCAGGGTAACTGATTTATAAGGGTCTTGCTGGGAGAGGAGGTAAGGAGTCATCAGCATTTTCTCCCTTAAACAAGGTGATTTGGGGACCCCAAGAAGTGGAGGTGAGGGTTGTGCTCATTAGTTGAAAACAGAACATTTTCTTTGGGTACTGGAGCTGTTTCTGCCTCCTGCCTGTATGTACAAAGTCCCACATAAATGTTCCTCATCTGTCAGAGAGCTTCAGTCGGTTGCTCTGAAGCACTTCTGACATTAATAGGTGTTCGGGGACACCTGCTTGCTCACATTCGTGCTCACCGACAGAGCGTGCTGGGGCTGTGTGGAGCTGAAGTCAGTATCAAAAGGAAGAATGATTTCTGGAATGAATGGGAAGCCAGAAGGGAAAATGGTTTGTGTGTGGGGAAATGTTACATTACTGGAGGGCTCCTGCCAAATAGCTTCAGCCTGCTGTGGGGTATGTGCACTGTGTAGGGCTTTGCCCTTACACATCTGGAAGAATTGGACAGGATAAACCTCCCCATTACAATGAGGCACTGAACATGTTTTCTGTGTATACCTGTGTCATCCAGGAGGCCTTCTAGCAAAAAAAGGAAGACTTGCTGCAAATTTACAAAAGGATGATGGTAGGGGAAAGGGAGCTATGAGGGAAATTCCAAGAAAGCCCTCTTAGTTTGCTCAGGCATACCTAGACATGCCCTCTTTTAGGATTTACCTGTAGCATGTTCATCATTAAGAGGTTTTATTATTTTTTTTAAATTAATTTTATTTTCCTTTGCAGGTCACCTTTTAAGCTGCTATTTCCTGTATAATTAAGCAGAATGAAGGCATTAGGTTCTAGTAAAATTGGGCCTAATCCAGAATCTTCTCTTATTCAGTCCTTTCTGAGTAAGAAACTCAAGTCTGGGCCCAGCATTTCACATGTTTTGCTGTTACTTCCAAATTATTTGTGGTCTGTGGATTTTTATTTTTTTTTAACTTTATGAAAACTCCTTTGCTTTTGTCTAATTTTATCTCTTTATGTGTCACTGTCCAGCATAGCGTTAGTTGAAATTATGTAAGTATACTGCAAATTGAAGTGCATAATTGCTACTGATAATGCAAGAATGATTCCTACAGTTTATAATTAACAGTATATAATGTTCTGTGCATGGGTTGGATCTGTCCCTTTTAACTTCTCCTTTCCAATTCTTTCCAATCCCTGGTCTTGCCGCATCACAGCCTTTATCAATGTCCTGGTTTCGCTGGAGTCTAGTCCATTGTTCCTTTTGTTTTTCAGACCAGTAAAAATGGGAAGTACTGGATTCTGGTTTCCTCCAAGAAGAGTCAGCGGAACTGGTTAAGACCAAAATCTGAGGACTTTAGTGGGCAAACATCAGGTGTGCATTGAACAGAGGCTGCTTTAATCCTGCTTTAAGTATATGCTTCTTTAAAAATAGTATTATATATAAGCTTTTGTGTAGTGTGTTATATTTGATACTGCATATAATCATTCATCCTGCAGTTGTGAAAGCACCAGTAAGAATGTGGATTTTAAGTGATAATATGTTGAGACACAAACAGGCAATATTACTCATAAAATGCTTTCAGCTGGTCTTTGGAAAATTTAATATTTGAGGATCAGTGGTTTTTTAAAAGTTTTACCTCCATTGCTCAGTCTATATATCCACACCCAAAAAAAGGGAAAAAAGTGGTTATTTGCTATTCAGAGATCAATACTAACGTTCTTAATTGCCTCACCTGTTGAGAAATGGTACTGAGATAATAGTGCACACGTGTTTTTTTAATAAAATTGAGATTGGATCCACAGTATATTTATTCTAATGATGCATTTTTAAGGACACTTAAACACAGTTCAAAGTCAGCTTAATTAGTTTTGATCATAGGGGAGCAAAACCTAAATAATTTGACCCTGTGAGTGTTCTGACTGGTGCAGCAGCTAGGTTACCTGAAGTTTTGGGGAAGGTAACAATAATGTTATATTGGCCTGAATACAGGATGGCCTCCAGCCTGAGGTGTGATCTTTGCACTGAGAAAAGGAGTGAGAAGGTGTCAGATGTTAATTTAACAGTTAAGCTTAATATGCTGTTTCACAACAAATGCTGCTTCTGACATCACTTCAGACTCTGCAGAGCACCCTTCTGCATGGCCTAATATCCTGCATCTCCCCAGCCTGATGCACGTTCAGTTCCTTCCCACGCACCCCAGTGTTACCAGCTCACCCCTACCCTCATGTCCTTAGATATTCCCAACGCCTATGCAGCACTCCCTGAGCCCCCCTGGCCCTATAGCCCCATCCTGGTTCTGTCCACTCTCCCTCCCTCCCTGTAACAGCTCGTCCTCCTTCCCTGTATCTTTCCTGCTGTCCCTGCTTCCCTTACCACTGTCTGGGCATAAGAGTCCACTTGCTGCTGAGCTCTGCACCCAGCATGGTCAAAGTAGCCCCAGTCCTGTAGCAGCAGCCTGTGGAGGCTGTTCCCTTGCCCTTTCTGCTGATCCTGCCTGCCCTGTCTCAGGCTGGGTGTGGATTTGGCAGGGGGGCCAGAGGGGCTGGACCCCTTGTACCCCATTGGGGCTGTAAGTGCCCTGGCCATGCAGTGAGGGCTGTGACTGCTGTGCTCTCAGCTCTGTGTGGTGGGTCTCACGCAGGTGCCTGTGTGGTATAAAAGTAGCCTGTGCAAGTGTAGATCAGGTTGGTTTTTTTTTCTCCCCCCTGAACTTCATTTGTCAGGAGAGATTAGACTAAAACAGAATTTCATTCTACATTCAGGCCAATATGCATTGAAGACCAGTGTGTTCATTAACAGAAGAGCAAAATTAATTTTATTACCAGATTCTGATTAAAGCTTATATTGAAAAAAAAATACCTTTCAATCCACAGATATATCACAACTTTGATGTGAATCAGATCCTCCTTTTGATTACATTGGTGGCTTCATTGAAGTCTTTGGAACTGGTCTTCATTTACTTTTATTGAAGAAAATTGTTGCTCCCAGGTCTCCAAACAACTGTTCCTTATGAACTAGAATTAGTTAGTGTTTCCCTACGAAATTTAAGGGAATAAAGGTGGTCTTACAAAACTGCTTGTTTAAAGAAGGTAGCATAGTTTAACCTGTCATTCTTCAGGGTTGAAAGGAAGCAGATTTCCATCTTGGTGTGCCAGTACTTCCCTCCTCCGCTAAAGACAAGGGAAAAGTTGTGGGGAGGAGGGAGGAAAAGACTTAGACAAAGACATAGTCTGTTGTACACATTTCAAATGGAGATCTCAGTCTGAGGATTTCTTAAAATGCAGACATTAAAGAGGCACTTCCTGTTCTTCCTCTCCCTGCTTCTCCTGTCCTGCCATGCATTGAGGAAAACACAAGCTCTCCTTCCTTCTCGCTTTTTTCCAGGACCACGCTGGGGCACTTGCAAGGACAGTGTAGTTTTCCCTCCAGCACACCTGGGCGCTGCTCTCCGCTCCTCTCTGGAGCAGTTGGCTCCCTCCATCTCTGCTGAGCCTCAGCAGGGGTGAGAGGACAGCTAAGGCCAGGCCCCAGCTCCCTCCCAGCTACCCGGCCTCCCTCACTGCCGGCAGGGAAGAGCCTGGTTTGTTTTCCGGGGAGGCGGCGTTGGGCTGGAGCAGCTGCAGCCTGGTGGTGCCTGCCCGGCTCCAGCTGCCCAGCTCCACCTGTCCCAGCAGCTGCGGCTGCCCCGGCCCTGCTGCCGGGGCTGTGGCGCTGCCCGAATGCTGAGCCCTGGCCCGGCCACTGCCCGGCCCTGGTGCCTCCCGGCCCGGCCGCCTCTTGCGCAGCTGCCCCGGCAGAGACTGGAGGGGACAGCAGCTGCCAGCCACGACACCGGGGCTGGGGGTGGCTGATGGCACTTTCAAGGGAGAAAGGCTTCATTTTGGGGAGTTCTAGCCCTCCCAAATGCTTGCATTGAGTGCTCTCCTGCTTCCTCTTTGTCCCCTCTGCTGCAGACCTCACGCTCCACCCTTCCCACGACGGGTAGCACAGGATTTTGGTATCTATAGTAGCAGTTGTGCTCCACAGATGAAGCAAAGCTGTCAGCAACCCCTGACAAAGGAGGGCTGTTGAGTGCCCTGTGATGGCAGGTGCCCAGTTGCCACTATATGATACCAGATGATGAATTTAAAGCTGCTCACCCACAAGTCAGACACAAGGATCACATCATGCACCTCCTGACAAAGCCTCCAGTTTAGTTCACATTTTGCTAAGCCACAGGGGCAGGACTAGGAGCCTCCATCCTGAGCTAGCCTGTGTCTGAATGCTTACAGCCCTCATGTCTCAAAGGATAGCGTGAGGAGGGTGGGGGTCTCCAGCACTGGGCTGATAAAACCCTGATCTAGCTAATCTATCCCTAATCCATGGGACTTCTGTCATTCATAGATCAAGTCTCTGTTAGCAGAGGGTGAGTTTACAGGAGAATTTCATGTGATGTTAGGCATCATGGGCAGCGTATGCATTTTGCTAGAGTAGATGCGTAGATGTGCAGTAATCACGGGGAAGGAGGTACATCCGAGAGGGACACGAGCTTTCCCCTCCATACTGTCAGCATAGGTGCTGCCGTGTTTGGTGCAGGTTTTCAAACATTTTGAGGCTTACAGACTTTCACTTTGATAGCTGCTTGTGTGTGTGCATGCGTGCATGTGTGCGTGGGGATGCCTGTGCAAACACCACAGGTGCAGCTGTAATTCCTTTGAAATCCGAAGCTGCCAAAAGGTGCCACCTTTGCCTGATGCCTCCCTTAATCTGACAGAAACTCTGCTGTCCTCCATCAGTGCTTGAGGGGAAGGTTGTGAGGTGTGATTTCAGGGCATATGTGGATCTGTTCATCCTGAGCAATGCGTTTTAAGAGTTGCAGCAAATAGTATAAAGAAACCTGTAGGTATTACATTAGACCAGCTGAACCTAACTTTATTTTTAAGTTTTATTCAGAAGCATCACATAGCAAGTAAACTTCAAAATCTAAGTTTAGTTACAAACTAGTTGTTTCTTATTTTTTTTTTCCAGTCCCCTTTTGCTTTCTTTTACGACCACATGAAACTTGAGAAGCCATCTAAAGCTAAATCATTTAGTGGAGTTGGGCAATTCCCAAGTGTCCAACAAGAAGGCCTGGTTTAGGCTGCGATGGCCACTGTCATTCCTGGTGATTTGTCAGAAGTAAGAGATACCCAGAAAGTCCCTTCAGGGAAACGTAAGCGTGGTGAAACCAAACCAAGAAAAAACTTTCCTTGCCAACTGTGTGACAAGGCCTTTAACAGTGTTGAGAAATTAAAGGTTCACTCATACTCTCACACAGGAGAGAGGCCCTACAAGTGCACACAACAAGACTGCACCAAGGCCTTTGTTTCTAAGTACAAATTACTAAGGTATTAAACTCTATTTATCTTTCAGATTATATTATCTATTTTATGTTGGCCGTGTTAAGCCGTGTAAAAGTATATATTTCTGTACGCCTTCAGCTGATTGCAGAGAGGATGTGTTAATTAAAGTAGCCATTGGATTGTTTCTAGAATTCTAAATTACCTAAGTTTGCAAGCTAATGTCTTTGATTTTGTTTCTTAATTTGTTTTCTGCTTTTGTTTTCTGTTTGTTTGTTTTTGTTTTGTTTTGTTTTGTTTTTAATGAGCGTAGAATTTTCATTTGTATAAGGAATTGTCACAAGAAAAAGAGTATGGACTGAAAGTTCTTTGGCTATGGACTTTTACACAAGTACTTTCATACTTGCCCATATACCCCTGTTACAGTAGCTAAAACCCACCAAAACTAAAGTGTCAATTTAAGAGAAATGGCTCGCGTTTTGCTATATTTAAATTTGTCAAACTGTCTTTGTAGTGTCATGCTTTCAGTTAAAAGGTTCTGTTGCAAAGCAGCCCTTAGTGTAGTATTTAGCTGCCATTAAAAAATGAGCACGTGTGTTTTTTGATCAAAATAATTACTTACAGAATATATCTGTGTTTAAAGGCATATGGCTACTCATTCTCCTGAGAAAACCCACAAGTGTAATTATTGTGAGAAAATGTTTCACCGAAAAGATCACCTAAAGAATCACCTACATACACACAATCCCAACAAAGAGGCCTTTAAGTGTGAAGAATGTGGAAAGAACTACAATACCAAGCTTGGGTTCAAACGTCACCTGGCTTTGCATGCTGCAACAAGTGGTGACCTCACCTGTAAGGTATGTTTGCAGACTTTTGAAAGCACAGGAGTGCTGCTGGAGCACCTAAAAACTCATGCAGGCAAGTCATCGGGTGGAGTGAAGGAGAAAAAGCACCAGTGTGAACACTGTGATCGTCGGTTCTACACCCGAAAGGATGTCCGCAGACACATGGTAGTGCACACTGGAAGAAAGGACTTCCTCTGTCAGTACTGTGCACAGAGATTCGGGCGGAAGGATCACCTCACGCGCCACATGAAGAAAAGTCACAACCAAGAACTTCTGAAGGTCAAAACAGAGCCAATGGACCTTCTAGATCCCTTTACCTGCAATGTTTCTGTGCCTATTAAGGATGAGCTGCTTCCAGTGATGTCTTTACCTTCCAGTGAACTGACATCAAAGCCATTTACAAACACTTTGCAATTAAATCTCTACAACACTCAGATTCAGTCCATGCAGAGTTCTGCATCTGCGCACCAAATGGTTGCCACATCGTTACCATTGGGAATGCCTTGTCCAATAGATATGGAGTCTGTCCACCCTTCTCACCAGCTATCGTTGAAATATCCGCTCGGTACTACCTCATACGCAATTTCTATGCCTGAAAAAGAACAGCCATTGAAAGGGGAAATTGAAAGTTACTTAATGGAGTTGCAAAGTGGTATGCCTTCTTCATCCCAGGATTCTCAAGCATCTTCATCAAAACTAGGGCTGGATCCACAAGTAGGGCCACTAGATGATGGGTCTGGGGAAGTTTCCCTTTCCAAGGGCTCCGTTCCTATTAGCGAACCTCTAAACGCCCCATCATTGGACTTTTCTCAGCTGTTCAACTTCATACCTGTAAATGGCCCTCCCTATAACCCTTCTGTTTCAGTGGGAAACCTCGGAATGAGTTACACGCAAGAGGAGGCACATTCTTCTATGACTCAGCTCCCACCACAAACCCAGGATCCACAAGATCCTAGCAATAGTATAGGTCTTGGGTCTCTGCACTCGTTGTCAGCAGCTTTCACAAGCAGTCTAAGCACAACCACCACCCTACCACGATTTCATCAAGCTTTCCAATAGGATGTACAAAGCTGGCTTGTTAACTGTCTATTTGTAGAAATGCCTTAGGTGACCATTTTTAACTTAGTGCCTACTATAAGACATTATAAATTCTCTGCTTTTGTACAGTACCAATCTCATGAAGCCAGTAAGAAATTTAAATTAACTTTTTTAAAATGTTTTGAAAGTGTTTATTCTCAGCTGTGTTTACTTTGGTTTGTTGTTTTTTTTAAACAGTCTCATTGTATTGTTTTCATTTTCACTGCCAATTTACACATTTAAAATGTTGAGTACAAAGTCATCCCAAGCAAACTGGCAACATTCATCCCATTTTTAAAACCTTTTCAACCATACCAGCTATTCCATTTTATTGATGTCAGTGGTAGAACTGCCATTTTTACCTTTTGATATATTATACTATTTACAAATAATCCATTTAAAATATGTATCACAAAGATTGCTGAGATTTTGGAAAAAAAATTCTACAGTCTGTTTCCAAACAAATCCTCTTCCCAAATGGTGACGCATCTGACTTGTTCTATAATGACAAATCTAAATTTTTAAAATAAATATAGAATTCAGATTTTTCTGAAAACTTGTGTGTGTATATATAGAAGTCCATATATACACATGTACATATATATAGCATTTTGACTTGTATTGAAGTCATTATAAAAGTTGCTAGGAATTTTGCCATTTTCTGGCTTAAATTTTGGTGGCCTGTTACGGATAACAGAAGAAAAAAAATTAGTTTAATTCTCTAAAATTAGGGCTGAACAGAATTTCGACAGAGAATCTCTGCTTGCCTAAATGACAAATGTTTCAAGTTGAATTTGGAACTGTGTTGTTGTGCTTTCGTGACTCTGGTATAGGGAAACAGGCAAAATTAATGGCTGATCTTGAAATATAAAAGTGTTGTAATGTAGTAATGCAGAATATTTTGTCGCAGTTTTTGTTTTAATTCTTAACTTGCTGTTTTTTCTCTTTAGTAGCATAGAAAGAGTACTGCATAGGAACCTTCCAGTAGTGTATTCACATTTGTAGGCATCAGTCTTCTCCCTGTTGCCACCGCCAAAGGGTGGATCAAGTCCAGCCAGAAAGTGTGTACCTATTTTCAGTTCAAAACTAGTGCGCAGTCAGAAAGTGAATGTAAATTTGCAACTACCAGTTTGTTTTGTTTTGTTTTGTTTTGTTTTGTTTTGTTTTTATTGGAGTGATCTTTTCAGTTGTGTTACATGGTGTGTTATGTCCTCCTAAGCAACAAGTTAGATGTTAATCACACTTTCTACACCTGGGTACTTGGTTAGGGACTTTTTGCCCATTGCCAAGATTTAAAGACAGGACTCTTAGGAGTGAAGTAAAAGCATATTGCTTACACCACTTTTACCTAATGCAATATATTCTATTCCCCAACCCCTAGTAACCAAAAGAGGAAAAAAAAAACCTAAAAAAACAACCAACCCTGTGATGCATAAAAGCAAACTAGATTTGCTGTAATTTAACAATAACATTATTTTCCTTGTCATTTTTGTACAAGGAATTAAAAAATGGAAATCAAGTACATTAGTATCTCTCAAACAATAATGAGGATTCGTACAAGGTTTTAAGTGGTTAAACTAAATATACTTCACAGAAACAAAAGTTGCTCCCATTTAAGGAGCTCATGCTCCGGATGTTTTATCAGTAGCTCCTACTGTTTTTTTTAATTCTAGGAGCAATATGCAGGTGTAGTTTTACTATTTTATACATATGTGTATTTAAATTTTATTACTGAAAGATAACATTTTTATAAATGTGTTTGTGTTCCAAAGGCATTAAAATAAGGATGTATTAATAAGGAAGTTACCTTTTGAAATTCTGCAAACTACTCCTAGATTTTGGGTTTAGGAGCACGTTATCTCAAAGTGGGCATTTAGCTCTGCTTCACGACTGCTTCCTCTGGTTTCTGTGAAACAGGTTGCTCGCTTACTTACATCTTTAGTTGAATGATTTGTTCAATATTGCTTTTTTTCCCTTCACCTTCCTAAAGGAAGGAAAAACACAGATGAACAGAGCACAAGCTGAATGCAACCGAATGTAACTCTAGTTTAAATGAGCAATCATGATGCATCTAAGAAAAATTTGGGTTTATTCTCAATCCTTTTAATCAATCTGAGATGAAGATAGATGGACTTAATTCCTCCGGTGGGTTATGTCCCGCGTGGAGCCAAGCATCCGCAACTCTCCCGGCAGCAGAGGAAAGCTGCGAGTGCTTGGCATCCTGCAGCTGGCCCAGCAGTGTGGCCAGGCAGCGCTGCCCTCCCTGGGCAGCCCCTGGCACACAGATTTCCAGTCTGTAGCCACTTTTTGTCAGCCCCAGCTGCCGAAAGACTTTATAAAAAACAAAACCCACAGACACTTTGCCAACACCCATTTCTTAGTGCGTAGCCAGAGCCCTTACTTACTTTGTTCGTGCCTTAGCTTCCTGAAAAGGGATTGACATTTCACTTGGAGTTAGATGTACATTTCACTTGAGAAACAGAGACCTCAGACAAGATATTGAACCTCATTCAGTCAGGGTTTCAGTGGGCGGCTGCACCCAGTGTGTTTGCAGCTGAACTAGGATGTAGGGTAACATGGAAGCAGACTGACCCTTTAAGCAATACCAACACCACCAGAGTGCTTTTGAGCATCACTTAGGCAGAGTCAATACTGGCCACTACTAAACCATCAGTTTTTAAACCCCTTTTTCTTGATTTCCCATGAATTCTTGGTGGGAGGGGGGAGGGCTGGCTGATCATGCACCACTCTTTGTGCAACTTCTAAACTTCTAGTAAGGTTGTTTTGTTGTTGGGTTTTTTTTTTTTTAATATATATATTTTTGTGTACTTGTTGCTTGTGCTTTATTTAGTAGTAAATTGTGGAATAGAGTGATTTATTGTTAATTTGGCAGTAGCGGTTTTTAAAAACCATATACTGACTGAAACATGAGCCAGAGCTGATTGCTTTATTAAGCTAATAATGAATGTTAAGAGTACATATTTTCAGGATCATTTGCCTAGTGAGCTAAACTTGTATTATAGGCCAATATTTTTTAAAATAAAGCTTGGTCAACCTCTATGTTACACATATTACAAGATATAGCACTTTCAAAAAGAAAACCTAAACCTTTTAAGAAAATTTCTTACAGGTTATGCTTTTTATTATAAAACCTTTTATTATAATTTGTTTCAAGTGCCATTAGATTACATATATGTAGGCCTTTGGTATAATGCTTTGTGTACAAAATGGTAGACATTGTAATTTTAAACAGGTACATTTTTACAGTGTTTTCTTATCAATTTGCTATATTGCACAGAACCAGTGTGTCTTTCTTAAGGGTTTTACAATGGTTTTTACTAGGTTTACATGTTTCAAACTACACTGTCTTCTACTGCCATTTTGAATACCAGTCAAAAACAATTAGGAGTTTGTCCTTACCGTTTGCAAACTGTGTCCTCTGGAGTTCTTGATGGTAAACTTGGTCAAAAATATTTAACATGCAGTATTTGATACAGAATTTTTTTATCATATCCTATCATCGCTATGCTGCTGTCTGAAGTTAACGTAGGGCCTGATCCTGCATCCGTAAATGTTAAGGGGATCCTGCATCCTTTGTTATGTCTGTCTCATACACTGGTTTAGCAGCTTCTCCTGTATTCTTCTCAGTCTATAGATAAGCCTCTGAAATATATGTACTTATCTGGTATGTAGTAAACCATTATAGGCTTAGCTGCCCGTCCCGCTTCCCCCCAGTGTACAGTTTAAACCACAGCTTACTTAGCATCATGCTCAACTTACAAGTAACGCCACAGTAGTTCAAAATGTGTTTGGGTAGTCCCAAAGCTTTTATGCAATAAGGGTGTCTTACTTTTGTTGGAAGGCAGTGTCTTTTGATAACAGTTATCTAGCCCTGGAAGTGACACAGAACTATTGCTAATCATATGTAAACACTTTTCAGTATAAGCTTCAGTGGTACAGTTGAACCAGAGTGAATGTTTATCTCCTCAGAAACACTCCTGCAATATTGTTATATTGGATCATGCTGCTAATGTAACTTGGGATACAACTCCTCTCATGGTGCTACAAACCTCCCTGTCTCATTCAGATGTATTTTTACCCATAGAAAAAAAAGGACTATACTAGACCTATAGTTGTATGATATATTTTTATACTGTGACTTAATTTGTCATTAATGAACTTTGTGCAACACCACAATGTATTCATATGCACTTGCAAAAGTAATATTTTGGACATGCAAATTTAAACGCTGACAAGCCCAGCTCTTGTTCACAAAAATAGGTGACTGCTCGTTAATGTTAAATGTGGGCTTTTTATATGGTGTGGAGTGAAGAACATACTGTATGTTACTAAAAGCCTTAGACAAAAACTGGGAAGAGTATATTGGGGAACGATGACACACCCAAACCTGACTCGGATTGCTGAAATTATATTTTTAGCTAGTGGAAAAATTGTTTGGACTTCTATGCTAAAATGTTTTTAATGATAAAAGTTTTGAGTCAAAAAAAAATAGAGAAAAAAAAATGAACACAGAAAACCCTGCATTCCAGACTGAATTTGTATATGTTTCTTGCATTTAAAATTTGCTATCCTGTGATATGGGAAATTGAGTTGCTTATCATGTATATGTACTTTAAAATGTATTCACAAACTACTGTTGTATTTGTATAAAATATAGACAAAAAGATTGCATATATATTTTTGTGTATAAGCTCTGTAAAATAGCAATCACATTATGAAGCTGCAGCAGAACTTCATTTTAAACATTCACATCCAAAGAAACAGACTATTTATTGTCCACATACCCTGATTATAAAATATACCTTGCTGCTATTAAACAATAGTGCTGCAGCTTCTTGTGGCCTACAGTGTTATGTTTGCTGTACAAAAATATGTGAACTCCACAAAATATATCAATAAAATTACAGAATGGTTTTAGTTAATGAATAACTTATGCCTGGCATTTCAATAGATAATCTTGATCTGCATGTTTGGGATTGCAATAAGTAATTACAGAGTACATCCAGTTTTGCTGGGTGTAGTTTGCAAAGGCATAACTGTCTTTCTGATTTATGACTGGTAAAATGTCAGTTTTTCAGAAAATCTTAAGGCATAAATATCTGCATTTCATGATTTCACCAAGGAACAAATGGAATGATGCTACTGTATCTGTGACAAGACAGGTCTGAACTGAAGGAAGCAATTGAGTTTGCCAGCAAACTGCACTTTGAAATGCTGTGAGACACTGGAAGGTGAGTATGGGGTATCCATAGTGGGACCATTCCTTTTGGGAGACATAAGTGAGTGATTCCCCAGCATTTCAGATTAGTGCAAGTCTCATACATCGATTGTTGTAGTTTGCAGGACAGACTTTGAGGGCGAGGCACAGTGTGTGGGTTGTCTCTCTGCAGTATTTCCAGGAGGAACTCTTGCTTTGATCCCATAGATGTCCGTGTGTCTGCTCGTGGCCCTGACTTCTGAAGAAGCCAGACTCTAATGCCTGGGGAAGAGGTGCAAACGAGCAGCCTGCACACAACTGCAAAAGTTACCTCTCTGCTCATTCCACGCAGTTGTTCCCTAGCATAGACTGTTTGCCAGGAAAGTAAAAGACTAGCATTTCACATTTCATTGCTTTTCGGAACATACTTTGTTAACATCTTTAGCACTGTCTGTGTTTCTCTGCTTTTGAGTTCCTCTCTTTTCCGAGTCTTGGCTTTCTAGGTTCCTTGCTGTAACCCAGTTGGAGAGAAATAAATGACTGTTAGAGTTGTTGGCTTTCGCCTTCTCACATGCAGACATCTTTCCTTTCTTGTGATCCTACCCCTTTCCTCTGAGCTTACTTACCACTTCTGTGCCACAGGTTTCTAACTTGTTTGAGAGGGTTGGCCTTGTTATATTGAGAGTCAAAAGCTCAACAGATGCTCTGCAATATGAAATACTCTGCAAAACAATTTATAACCACTCACAAACACATACCCCACACACACCCCCTCGAGAGAAAACCATTGTGTTGCTGTCCTAGCTGGTCTCACCCACTGTTACTGATTTAACATGTCCTCCTTCCAAGCAGATACCTGCTAAAAATTTCATCAGCCTCTGCAATAATTGGAATGTGATTGCACAGATGACATCCGTGTTTTATCCAGAGATCTCTTGGTGCAGTCCTTCCTGAGTTTCCTTGTTAAATTAAGATGCCGCAGGCATCTTCCCTTCTCTCTCCTGTAACCTCGTCTTTCCAAAACTTGCATAAGAAAGTACAGAAAATGGTTCTGTAGTATCCTCTATATCAGGTCTGACTGTCCTCCAGGAGTGGAAGAGGAAGGCTATTCTGGTTTTCTCCTTCCATCTCCCTTGCTCTTTCCACCTTCTTTTCCTTTCCACATACAAGCATGCCCTAGGATGAAAAATGTTTTTTAACAGAGAAATCCAAAACTGATGCAGAGCTACTGCTGGATGAGCAAGAACTGAGCAGCTACATGCTGTTGGCTTCCCTGCTTTGCAAATCAAAACAATGTATTAAATCGGATAGAAATTAAGTTTTCCGAAGTGGCATCTGCTGTAGTTGGCACAGCAAGGATTGGCGATCACAAACAGGCAGCAAGTGGGACAGCAAGATAAACTCTGCTGCAAAATTTTGTCTGTACTTAATAATTTGAGAAGTATATTGGAAGATTAACTGGTGCTTATCAGTGTGAGCTGGGGCCTTTAGCAAATAAACAGCAACACTGTATTTCTGTTTTGAGCAACACTGGAGATAACAGTGTTGAAAATGACAGACCCAGCAGTAGTGTGAAGTTTCAAGTTCCTGCTCATGTGCTATATCCCAGGTAGTTCTCTACTCCTAATAAAGGTGTAACAGCTTGCCTGGTATTTTTATTCTGTAATTTTATTTATTTATTGTAATGGTCTGCATGTCCTCAAGAAATGAACATTTTCAGAGAAATTAGTATTTGTAAAAAAATGTAATGAACAATTCTGTTCTGCATTGTCATTATCATGACTCAGGCTTGTCCCATTTGGGGATATTTGTATCACAAGAACACCAGCTACGAAGCTAGTTTGCCTCAGTGGGGACTGAAGAGACATCAGCTGTCAGCTGAGCACTCTGAAAACAGGCATTTGGTAATGCCTGCTGTGGCTGAGCTGGAAATCATTTGAATTGATCCCTTGATAGTTTACCCGTGGGGCTGGTTCTCACTATTGGCTGAACTGCCACATACAAGAAGAATGGTTTAGTGTCATTTTCATGTAAGTCAGATCTCTGTTTGATGTGTGTGAAGTAGTGCAGAGAACCTGAATAGTCACAGTTTCTAAAAATCAGTATATTGCTTAAAGTCTGGTGAACGTATGTGTGCACGTGTGTGTATGCATGTATGCATGGGGAAGTATCCTCAGCTGGAAAAGCTGATAAATCAGTTTGGGTTTTTTTATTTTGGTTTCCTCCAAAATGTTTAAAGTGTTTGTGTTTTACAAGTCCAGAGTGAATCATATTGTTTGTTAAGGTAACCCCTAGTTAATGTAGCGTGTGGTTTCCCAGGCAAGCTGGAAGAGCTTCTTCCAATTACTTGATTAATCTGTGAGAGACAGCAGTTTATCTAAAGGGTGCACGGACTCCAGCGAGGAAGGTGTTTGTCAGCTGGCCTTGTGTAGTCCTAGATACAATTTCAGCAGAAAAGCAGAGGCTGTGCCTCTGAAATTACGCTCAACTCTGGCTTCCTGGCTTTCCTGTTAAATTGTTACACACATGGTCATAGGTAAATCCTTAAAGTTCCCTCACAAGTACTTACACTGAAAATAAAAATAAAATACAGGCTTTGTGTGGTTTAGGGGCATGCCATAAGTGAGCAACATCTGAGCTGTAACATAAGACTGTCAAATATCAAATCAAATTCATGACAAATAAACACAGACTAAACTCCCAAACATTCTGAAGTCTACCCTCTCCTTTTATTTTGTCAGTGTTTGGCTCCTTACACCAATAGAGTATTACAGGGTTGCCCCATGGTTTATATGCTCTGTTCAGCTTAGGCTGAATTCAGCAGTATTTTTACAAGAAGCTTCTGCTTACTCACTGAAAGCCTTGCAACAATGTACTTGAACTGTATGACCCATTTTAATGTCAGGCTTAAAACCCTTTAACTTAAGGCAGCCTCTGAGAATTTGCAGTGCCCCACCAGAGTACCCAGGCCATCATTTCAGAGCCACCAAATGTAGCTGATTCTCTTGCCTCTTCCCATCTACAGCTCTCCAAAGAGGTGGTGTTTGCAGGAAGCCACCACATTTGCTATGGCAGGGTATTTAACATACATCTCAGAGCTGAGCATGATCTGTGTTAATGGGGTTGTGCAAGCTGCTGGGAGAGGCTCACCCCTTTATGCATCAGTCTGGGCATCAGCATTAAATCCATGTACCTGGCAAAGCAGCAGCCCCCCAGCAATAGACTTAGCACTAACATTGCCCCCCTGGGTTTTTTGCTGTACGTGATTGATTTTTCTCATGGAGCATTGAAGCTGTTTTCTAGTCCTTAAGCTACAAGTCTTAAATTCCACCACTATATTTGGCAACTCCCCATGACCCAGCAAAGTCAGCTTTGCTCCTGGGGCAAGACTGCAAAACCAGTATTGGACAATTTGCCTGAAAATACTGCATAAGGTGCCTGCCATGTGACAGCACTCCACCTGCCGGGACAGGTATCCACCTTTGCATGGCCAGAAAATACTGCTGTGGGTGAGACCCTGTATTTTACATTTCATTGTCTTTATCCCTAAGTTTGGAATCTTCTAGCTTGTCACAAGGTGGTCTTTTGAAATTGTGGTATTAATCTACAGCAGCAGGTCTCAGATTGTTATCCCTGGTCCACCTTGGTCACTGAGACCCCTGTAAATTAGCTGTGAAACCTCACCTGCCTTTCCAGTGCCTCCAGTTAAAACCTCTGTGTGTTCAGGTAAGGAGAGCCTTTGCTTTATGCTCTTGAGCACATAGAGTAACCTTACTGTGAAGGAAAAAAAGCATCAAACAGCTGTTTGGCAATGTGTGTTTGAAACTTGATCTTATTATTTATAAACTAGGGTTTAACCTTTTAAAATGTTTATTATTATTATGTCTCAGCAGTAAAACAGCATCACAGTTCTTGCAGATGTATTTTTTTCCTTGCATTTGGGTTTACCTTTCACTGCTTTAATGAAAACTTGCTTGTATTTGCGGTTCCAAGGTGTCATTTTTCTCACCAAAACAGTCAAACTCTGAAACATGAACTGGATTCTTTGCTGGCTTGTGCTTGTCGTAAAAAAAAAAAAAAAA
>VXBT01011137.1:804720-826618 GCA_013400235.1 Oriolus oriolus
AAGGTGGTTAATCAGTGGCCTATCTTCAGAGCAAGCCTCTGTAGGGACTGGCTCCAGACAATGCTATCACTTACACCTGTGCAATTGATCATATCAGAATTCCTTTCAGGCAACTCTGAATATCATTTGAGGTCTATGAGGTGTGACTGGAAGCAATGCTTGGGTTCGTCATCAAATCCTAAACTGAGATCAGAGGGACCAACAGTAAAAGGAGAAAAAAGAAAACTTTTGGTTTCAAACAGAGAAGAAAACCTCTCAGAAGTAGCTAAGCCACAGGCTAAGGAGCTGTCTTGCTTTGAGTAGGACTGTAATTTAAGCACTGAAGAGCTACATTTGGCTCCTTTAGCAAGGTTACAAAGTAACCTAGTAGAAACACAATGCTACCTCTGTATTGTAAGGCAGTCCTTAGAAGCCTCTGGACAGCCAAGCCTTCAAGGGATTGTTACATGGTGCAAGCACCAAACGTACAAAGAAATAAAGTAATGATTGAGGAGAAGTATATAACTATACACTCCTAAACTCTCTGAAGTCAGTTCCAATCCCCAGCCTGTTTAAGACAAAACTGGCTGTTAACCACAAGAATGATGCACCTTGATGAAAACAAAACTGCTGTTTGGTATGTGCCCTGTGTTGTGCCGGGTTACATCCATCCCAGCCCTTTAAGGCCCTTGGTATCGGGGCTGACTTCTCATGTCTAGTGACCAAACAAACAGCAGCAGTAACTAACAGCAATGGCAATCAAAGAGTGTCTGTATTCCTGATATGCAAGTGAAATATGGATGGGGGAACCGAGCGAGATTCTGTATTCCTTCTCATCCAGAAGCGCAGGTTAGGCTGGGCAGCTGCTGCAGCACTGGATGCACAGGTATGTTTTACTTGCAGAAATACAACACACAAGCTTAGGACAAACCCATTGCTGCTGCAGTTTATTGTAGCTGGGACATACTGGAGCCCACGGGACACAGACTGGGTGCTTCCCTCCTGTCACTTTCACAAGTTCCTACTGCATTCTGTGCTGATGACTTCTGGCTCCTACAGTCTCATGGAAAAGGCAGTCCAATGGGAACAATGTGGCTGGAGGCTGCTGAGGGTTGCCCTGGGGAAGGGTGGCTGGGAGGGAAGGGGTGGCTTGTGCCCTGCAGCCCTGCTCCCCTCTGCAGGTGGCTCCCCAGCCTCACCAGGACCTACCCCAGCCTGCAGTAATGCTGGAGCCAAGCAGGGCTGTGAAGCTTAGCAAGGATGTCCTACAGCGTATGTGGCTTCTGGGAAGTCACTGGGCCAAATCACCAATGGATTACAGGAAAATAATATTTATTAAGAATAAAAGCCTGCTTGAATTTAAATCTGATTTAATTGTGTTCACTTTGAAAGACTCTGGACGTTCTCTTGCTTTGGTCCTCAGCAGTAAGCTTGAGGCAGAACAGTAAGTTACACTGAGGCACTTTAGATCCCAAAGAATGCCCCTCTTCCTGTTCAGAAATTCAGTGTATTCCCCAAGAACAATACAACAATGTCTACCATGGCAGGGCAAAACCGAAAGGTTTCTGGCAGAAAAGGGCAACAAGAAAGTTACCTGAAAAGGTAACAAAAGGACAACTGACAGAAGTGGACATGGAGTTTGGAAATAATAATATGGAAGGTCCAATATATCCTTTTGAATGTGATGTCAATCAAAGAAATTTGGAAGCGGCTGTAATCCTAACTGTTTTATGAGCATAGATTTTACTGCTGTTTATAGCATTCACAAACATCAGATATGCTGCTAGAGTTGTCAGCTTAGCAGGTCCACTCTCAGTCTCTTCATCCACACATCCTTCTACCTGTGCCTCCCCACACCCAACTTTCCCTTTGAACTTCACTGCCACCCTAACCTGGTGAAAATAGGCTAGGAGAATTCAGAGCAGAAATGTCTTTCTGGTGCTTTTTAATGCTATATGGCACAGAAGCCCACTGAAGAATTGGAGCCCTAACAGCACTCAGAAAAGAAGCATAAAAATCTTTTCTCTCTCCCATGTAGCTTCGTCTGCTTTCTGCAGCTTTTCATTTCCATCACAACTCACCTGCCTAGAAGACATTCTCGAGACTGGAAATGAAGATTTCTGCGTACAAGCACAAAATCATAGTGCTGCTCAAGAAAGGAAAGTTAATACCTGTTGTCTCCATGGCTTATTTCGCTGCGTATTTAAAACTACAAAGATCCTCTGGTCCTCCCCCCACCCCCAGAACATCCCTGTGTAATTGATGGTGGGCCGGAGAAATGCCGGAGGATATTACTCGGCTGGCTCGTGCCGTACAGCGGAGAGCTCACAGGGCGTGGCAGCACCTGCCGGGTCCAGGGGCCTCTTGCCCTGCCGGAGTCCCTTCGGGGAGGAGCCAGGAAAGACGAGCCTTGGGTTGTCAGGCGGCCCCCTCTGCAGGAACTGTCCCACCCACGGCCGCTGCGAGGTCTCCTGGCATCCCTTAGTCTTTTCGCCCTCACTTGTTAACAACTCCTGTTAGCACCTATTTATCTAGGTCTTCCCCAGCCTGTCTGTTTCACACTGCCAGGTGAGAAGCCAAATTCTCCATCCTCATTCATCTGTCGTCCAAGTTTGCTTCCCTGTGAATTGGTGTGGCAAATTTCTCCTGATAAATCTCAGTTCTGGGGAAGATCTCCATCACTGATTCACTACGGAGTGATGTCTTTGAGACCCTCTGGTCGAGCTGATCTAGAGTTCAAGGAGGGTCAGAAGATGACTTTGGGACATCAGGTTTGTGTGTTAAGGTGAACAACTGAACCCATCTCAAGGTGAAGAACACTCCAGTTCTGCTTGCACATGGTTTGGGTACCCTTGAACCAACCCCGGCCCCGCCCCCCGCCTCCAGCGGCCTATGCTGCATTTTGCTCATCCAGAGAATACAAAAAAAAACCCCAAAAATGAAAAGAAAACACCAGGAAAACTCCGCAGGAACTGCCTGCAGAGCCGGTGCTGCCCAGAGGTACACTCTGCAGAAAGAGGCACCATCAGTCTGAAGTCCCATTGCAAAATCTGTACTGAAAAATCTCACATCCAGAGGAAGGCTCTGAAGAGAGAGGAGGTGGGAAACGGGGTTCACGCTTTCCAAGATATTTGTCAACATGTACAGAAAGACACTGGAATGTTCAGAAGTCCTTAACTGTATAGGTCCCATAAGGGTGCTCTGCTATCGGGGCAGTACAGCAGGTACCAAACTCTATGGCAGGTAGCACGAGCACTGCAAATACGTGAAAGGGTCAAAACTAAAAAAAGCCCTTTGAAGAAACACTGGGACCACTAACACAAAATCATGATTCATTTCTGCCACAACAGCTCTGTAAATTCAGCAACAAGTTTTCTAAGAAGGATCCAGAAATAAAAGACACACCTGTAGTAACTGGGCAGCATGGGGTGTGATGGGAAGATGACCAAATACTTGTGTGTAATTCTAATTACTGTATCCAAAGGATCATACAGAACAATCCTTTGCCTTTATGCTGCTATTAAGGTAGTGGTCCTGCATGGGCAAAGCTGAGCACCCAAACCAGTCCCCTTGTCCCAGCCATGTTTAAGTGGTAGGTTCCTACAAACACACTTTTATATTTATGCCTGCCATAGCATCATCAAAGGTTAGCACTCACCACTTGAGCTGCTTCCACTGACAAAGATTTTGAGCTGTTTAATGCACCTGATCACTCCTGCCTGGAGCCATGGTGAAATGCATTCACCAGTCACTTCTTTATTTACTCCTGGGGCATTTTGCTAGAGGCATTCAATGGGCAGAACATATTTCTTTTTCTTTTGAGATTAGAAATGATGTGAAGTACTTAGGAGTTAATAATTTTTTAGCTTTAAATCTGTTTGCCTTGACTTTCTAGTGATTTGCTTCAGGGCTGGAGAAGAATGTTTCCAGGTGAACCTGATTTGGTTCTGACAGATGCAGTTCATTTGGGGGAGGGAGGGAGAATGGTGAAGGGAGGATAAAAGGCTTTGGAAGCCAGTTTAGAGTCCTTTCTGTCAGGGAAGCTTTCTAGTCTTCTGTCTTGGTAATTGCCTGTTGTTTTTTCCTTCATATTATGCCATCACCTATTCCTCTTAATTGTTTTCTTTCTTTTGAGTATTCCCCCTCTGCGGATTTACGCCCCTGCAGCAGCCCTTTAGTTATCCCTGGCAAAGACAGCAAAAGCTTTTTGGGGGGAACTCCTTCAGCCAGGACTCACCGCTTGCCTCCACGCCTGTCCTGGTGCTCCATTGACTGGGAACAGCTCTGCCTCCTGCAGCCCTTAGGATCTGGGGGCTTTGGCTCTGTCTACAAAGCCACCTACCACGGCGCAACTGTGGCTGTGAAGCAGGTGAAGAAGAGCAGCAAGAACCGGCTGGCATCGCGGCAGAGCTTCTGGGCTGAGCTGAACGTGGCCCAGCTCCAGCATGATAATGTGGTGCGTGTGGTGGCTGCCAGCACGTGTGCCCCGGCCAGCGAGAACAGCCTGGGCACCATCATCATGGAGTACGTGGGTAACATCACCCTGCACCATGTAATTTATGGCACTGGGGATGCATGGAGACAGGAGGAGGAGGATGATGAAGGAGGATGTGGAAGGAAGGCCCTGAGCATGGAAGAGACTGTGTGCTATTCTTGTGACATCATGACAGGCTTAGCCTTTCTGCACTCACAGGACATTGTGCACTTGGACCTGAAGCCTGCAAACGTGTTCATCACTGAGCAGGGAGTGTGCAAGATTGGAGACTTTGGGTGCTCCCAGAAACTGGAGAAGGGCTTGTCCCAGAGCTCCCATGTTTGCCAGCAAGGGGGCACGTACACCCACCGTGCCCCTGAGCTCCTCAAGGGGGAGAGGGTCACTGCCAAAGCAGACATCTACTCGTTTGCCATCACCCTCTGGCAGATTGTCATGCGGGAGCAGCCGTACCTGGGTGAGCGGCAGCACGTGCTCTATGCCGTGGTCGCCTACAACTTGCGCCCTTCTCTGGCTGCCGAGGTGTTCCACGAGTCCCCAGAGGGCCAGACGCTCCAGAGCATCATTAGCTGCTGCTGGAAGGCGAATGTGGAGGAGCGCCTGAGTGCAGACCAGCTGCTTCCCAGCCTCAGAGCCCTCAAGCAGAGCCTCTAGGAGAACTCGGGACTCTTTATATTTCTTTTGTCGACTTTTCTTTCCCTCCACCCTTCTTCTGAACGTAATTAATTTAGCCCCTGGGTTATCTAAAGGCTTTGTTGCTGTTTTCTATACTAAAAAAAAGAACAAAACCAAAAACAACGGGTTTGATGTAAAAAAGTTAAAGTGATTTCATGAAACTGTGGGGGTTTACCCTGGAAGGGGATAGAAGCAAAGATCAAAATGCTGGCACACATGCCTTTTTCTGGTTGACGTGTTGTGTGCTGCCTTGCTCACTAGGAAATGTGATGTGCAGAAAAGTTATTGGTTGTACATAAGTGAAGTACAAATGAAGGGTCTGCTTTTGGAAGGTTCTTTATGCATATTACCTTTTGGTGTTTTCAGAATGTCAGATATGAGTAGTTCTTTACATCAGCTAGGGTAGTGCATTTGAGCTTTTCCTCTTCATTTACCAAGGAATGAGTATGTATCACAATGAATGCAGAAAAATAGAATATAAGAGTTCTATTTAACCTGCTCTTTGATGTACTTGATTTCAGTAAGTATGCTGCTTCTGATATGGAAAATGTGAACTACTCACATACTCCTTGAAATAAAGAACCTTTTTGTCAGTCTAAGGCTACCAAGAGTAAGAAGATGCATTAACAACCTGTCCTTTTTATTATAAGACTTCCCTGGTCCCAGATGTGTTAGTAGCAACTTGCTAGTTGGAACATTGTAAATTCTGAAGTACTATAAGAACATTTTGTGAAGAACAGTTTTAAAAAGGGGGGAAAAAGAATAGGAAAGGGAGGATTATTTGTGCTTCATAACACATGGGTTAGTATTGGACAAGATACTGGAAGTACTGAAAAGGAAGTTTGCTTACAGCAGTAATAATGTTCCTCTGCTGGTGCTCAGAGCACACATTATTGAACTACCCTCTGCACTGCTTATGTCTTATCTACTATCTTTCCTAATCTGGTTGTAGTGTGTCTGGGAAAGGAAGTGCTGTAGGCAATGGTGAAGACAAAAAGCTCTGATCCCTGATTTATCAGAACTGATAATTGTACATCTGAACCCTTATCTGGAGCTGCCTGCTGCAGCTGATATTGCCGTTCTGCTCAAAGCCTCTGCTTCTTTTTAAGACAGGAGAAAGAGTGATGTTTCAGCCAAATTGTTTTTCTTCTTTACCCTTCCTCCCCCTTGCTTCCATTCTGGAAAAAAAAATCCCAAAGGAATTGAGCCAGTTTCCTGATTTCTGACACACATCTGTTCTTAGCCCCGTGAAATCCTGGAAATGAGCAACTATGTGAATTTGAGATGATTCTGTAGGTCTTTATGGTATTTGGGTTGGTAATTGAAATTAATGGTTTATAAAGGATATCTAAGCTTAACTATTTCTTGGTCTTCTGTCTGCCTTAAGTGGAAATATAAAATGCTGGCTGGAATAAAAAACCTAAAGTAAATTCTGGAAAACATTTCCCGTGTTTCTCTGTCAAAATAATTATGCTATAGAACCAGAACTTTTTTGCTGTGTGAGTGTGTTGCATAACTTATTTAATAAAGAAGTTGTTTTATAGAAGTTATCATAATAAGTCAGTTACCTTTTGAAATTATTAGCTGAGGGCATGTAAGATAAAATTTTAGATAAAGCTGTCGACATGCCTCACCTTAACTTCAAGCCTTAAATAAAAATGTTTCTGCAGTTTTCAAAAGAATAAAAAATTGAATTAATTTTTTTTACTAGTTCCTAAATGCTTATGTGTTGTATTTATTTTGCCAGTCTAGGAAGCTCATTGCTTCTACTGCTAGAAACCTGTGATTTTTTGCTTAATGATACTTTAGCATCAACAAGTGCTACTTGAGTCTCTGTGAAAAATCAAGCACCCTTCAAATTCTCTGTTGTACTTGACAGAAGGATACTGAATGGCCCGGATCTGCTCTTGAAGTATAATCAGCTCTGCAGATGTTTCTGTCAGTTTTACGGGGTTCTCTTTTGATAGTGTGAGAGAGAACTGAGAGAGAACTTTACACAGGCACACCATACTCTGCTGCCAGAATGATGATCTCTATTTTTTTTTTAACTTCTAAGATTTGTTTTGTTTTTTGGTTTCTAATGAGCTCTAAGTTAATACTAATCAAGAAATATCTCAAGTTTAATAGCTCAGAATCCTTGGTTCTGTGTGATGATGATAATTTTGTCTGTTCACCTCACTTTACACCAATATACCCTGAATTTCATTCTGCCAATTTGTAGTTGGCCCTTGCAATTAAGTAACTCCACCAGTAGCAAATTTGTTTGTCTTCCGGCTCCCCCTCTTGCACTTCATTTGTGGATGTGCTGGGCAGCAGAGGATCTCCTGAAACACCAGTGGGCACTTTCTCCTGCTGAGAAAACTGACAGTTTTACCCCCCCATGCCTATCTTTTGACTTATCCAGCCCCGAGTTTTCTCTCCTAAATGTGGCTGCTTAGTACCTTTCAAAAGTTTGCAGTGAAGGATTTTTCAAATACTTTTGGAAACCCTAAGGGAACATATCAATCAGTGCCTTATCTACATGCTGTCAGTGCTCCTAAAGAATTCCAATACAATCCAACACAATTGTGAAGTGCAACTCTTCCAACCAAAGCAATACTGGCTCTTTCTAAACAAATCATGTTTATGTATCTGTTATTTCCTTTAATATAGAATCTGCTACAGCTGTCAGTCATGTAATTAGGAAATTTAATTTTTAAAGACTTCCCTGGGATATGATCCTGGAGAGGAGGGTCAAGTACACCTGGTTGATTTTCAAGGATTGCCTTCTCCAAGCTCAAGATTGGTCCATCCCCATGAGCAGGAAATCAGGTAAAGGTGACAGGATGCCTCCAAGGATAAACAAGGAGCTCCTGATTACACTCAAACATAAATAATAAATATGCAAGAGTTAAGAGACCAGTGTGGGGTTTGAAGCAAGGAAGATTTACTGTTGGTAAAGAACGATCAGGTTAGGGAAACAAACAAGATATACAGAATTTTGTGGGACCTGATGGGGTGCATTCACCATTGCTGACAGAGCTTGCCAATGTCTTTGCCAGGCAAGTTTTGGCTATCTTTGGAAGGTCATGGTGCTCAGGAGAGAATTCTGAGGTCTGAAAGAAAACAAATCTAACTCCTGTCTGCAAGATGGCCAAGAAGGAGGATCTGGAAAAACTTAAAGCCAGTCAACCTCATCAAAATCCCTGGAAAAATGGTGGAACAAATAACTGGAAATCATTGCCAAACCTATGAAGGACAAAAAGGTCACTGAGAGTAGTCATCAGGGCTTTATGAAGAGGAAATCATGCTTGACCAACTTAGTAGCCTTTTGCAATGAGATTACTGGCTGCTGGAGAGCAGTGGTGGTTGCTTATCTTGACCTTAGGGAGGGTTTTAGCACTGTTTCCCATTACAGCCTCATAGAGAAACTGATGACGTACTGACTAAATAGTGGAAACTGAAAATTAGCTGAGCTGCTGGGCTCAAAGGGTTGTGATCAGTGACATGAAGTCCAGTAGGACACCAGTCATTAGTGTTGTACTCCGGAGATCAACACTGGCCCCAGTGCAGGCTAACATCTCCGTTAAAGGCTTGGATGGTGGGATGGAGCACCCTCTGCAAGTCTGCAGGTGATACAGAATTGGATGGAGCAGTCGGTACCTTGGATGGTTGTGTTCAGAGAGACATCACCAAGAGAAGCCTGCTGATGGCAGCCGGTGCAGGGAGCTGCAGTGTCCGGCCCGTGGCGGTCGATAACCGCGTGCACCGGTCCGCGCTCGGGGCCGACCGCTTGGAAAGCAGTTTTGCGGAAAGGACCTGGAGCTGCGGGCAGGCACCAAGTGGAACGTGAGCAAGCAATGCACCCTTGCGGCAAAGGCGGCCAACAGCATCTGGGGTGCTCTCCAAAGACTGCTGCCAGCTCTTGCAGAGCACTGCTAGCAGAGGTTATTCCCCGGCGTTCACTCAGCCCTGGTGAGACACATCTGGGGCTCTGCGGTCGGCCCAGGACTCTGCCGGAACAACAAAGTCACGGATGTACTGGACCAGGAGTGCAGCAAAGGGCCATTAAGTTGATCACAGGACTGGAACCTCTGCATGTGAGGAGGGGCTGAGAGATGCGACTGTTCAGCCTGGAAAAAGAAGATTCAGGGGGATCTTACCAGTTTGTGGAAATGCTGATGGGAGGCAGTAAAGATGGAGCCAGTCTCTTCTCAGTGTTTCTCAGTGACAGGAGAAGATGTAATGGACACAAACAGAAGGACAGGAAACCCAATTTAAATGCACGAGAAAACATTTTTAGTGTGAAGATGGTCAAACACTGGAGCAGGTTGTTCAGAAGGGTTAGGGAGTCTTCACCCTTGGAGGTACTCAGAACCTGACTGGACATGGTACTGAACAAGCTGCTCTAGTTGACCCTGCTCTGAAGAGGGGGTTGGACTAGACAGTCTCCAGAGGTCACTTCTAACCACAGAAGTCCTGCAATTATAATAACTTTCATAGATGCTTGAATTTCAGACAACTTCTGAGTTGTCCTACAAAAATCCTTCTAGCCTGAGCCTATTTTGTGTTTCCTTCAGGGACAACGTACATGCAAGGATCACTCTGCTTCTTTGCAATGGCTTTGTTGTCTTGGGGGGAAACAGGTTAAAATGTTTAGGTGGGGTAGTCTTGATTTTGGTTTTGGGGTTTTTTTGTTTGTTTTGTTTTTCTTTTAAAAATCTGACATCAATAGATCTGCCAGAGAGTCTTGACAGATTTCTTGTTCATGATATTCTGAAAATGAAAAATTACGGCGTTTGTTAGTTCCTTGAAGTTTCTTTTTCCTGTCTATTTTTCTATGTAATCCACCAGCCTTTTATCCCTTCTGTTTTTGTCATCTGGACCCAGCTTCAGGTTTTTAAAAGATTCCTTCCTGCTTCTAAAGCTGGAATGAGCTAATGAGTGTAGCTGCACTTCGCTCTTAACTGTCACACTTGCATACCTCCAAATAAAGTGTTAGTAGAAGGCACATGATGCTAGTAGAGCAGTTGCAGACAATTGTGTCACAGCTCTAAGGGGATTCTGTTCATCCAAGTTTTTCCCTTTCTATAAACTGGTTTTGTCCTTTATCTCCCTTTCCTCATACACATGTATGCAGCACAGTTCCAGATGGTTAGCAAGACATGGTTGTAAGTTATAAACCTCAAGGGCTACTCGTACCTAGTTTATTTATTCTCTTTGTTTCTGGAACTGATTGCCAGTAGCTTGATCAGCCTAAACAGAAGATTTATTGAAGTATTGCACAGATTCAGATGATGCAGCATCAATGTCAGTCTGGGCACAGTGGTATTGGAATGTCTTTGCTAACCAGGTATGCTCTATTCAAGGCGTGTGTTATCTGATGCTCACAACATCAAATAAGAGTGTACCTCCTCAAATAAGAGTCACCACGCATCTTGACTGTGTTCTGAGGAAGGAACAAAGCCTCATTTCTCCCAACTGGTAAACGTAAAGGTCAGATCTCTCTTACTATCAACCGAGTTTCACAGCTTGATATAATCATTTTCCTTGGAAATTCAACTGTTCTGGTGTTCAGGTTTGTTTGTTTGTTCAATTTTGATAGCAGCAACCTAAGTGCTGTTTCTGGGACCCTGGGATGCCATGTCACAGCAGCCAGTTTCTCAAGGTGAGCTGCTTTTTGTTTTATGTCCCTAAATAGCACAAGCTGCCTTTCAAACTACCAGCTCTGCGGCACTGAGAGCTAACTATTCAAAACTGGGTGGGTGAGCTCCTGCCTCAGAGCAGTCTGGGGTAACCATAGCCTGCATGGAAACTTCAGCTCTTTCACATTAATCTCCCAGCACCTAACTACCAAACGTGGTTGCATTTACTAATTTTGGGAAGTACATATAAAGAAGAGACTGTAAAGTGCTTGCATTCTCATGGGTAGTAATCAACAGCAGTAGCCCTGGACATATTAACCACATCAGAGCATTGCATTTTGTGCTTTCTTGGTTATACAGACAGTATTGTCCACTAAGGGAGAGCACGAATTAAAAATTCTAATTCTGGCCTTTTTTTCTGTTATTTTATAGCAAATGGCATTCACCATTCCAACCTCCCCTGACATGTGTCCTCCTCTTCCTCAAATGGGCACATGTGTAAAACTTGACAGGATGCACTTAAGGGATTTTATGCAATTTTAATTGAATCCCCAGATAAGAGCCGATACTAATTAGTGCTGGAATGGTTTTAGGTCGAAATTAGGTTTTTTTCATGCCTTACAACGAAAAGCAACTTCTACACGCTATCCTGAGTTCTGTAAAGTGCAACAATTATTTTAGCAGTCAGGTGATTACAAGAAAGACAAGAAAAGAGGGCTGTAAGCATGGAAACTGTGCAATTGTAATAAACAGTTCCTAGGAAGAATGAGAAAGAAGGAAAAGAAAAAGCATGGAATTCTATCATTCTGTATTAATCTCCCTTACTATAGCTATTACTGAAGGTTTAGTGTCTTTGGATCCCAAGTAGAAATATCAAAAGACATTTCATAGTAAGTTTTAAAAGAAGTTAGCACGAGCTACAATTCTGATGCTGTGCTCTTTATTTGGCTTGTTCTGTTGGTTGCTCTTTTTTTTTTTTCTTTGTATTATGCTTTATCGCAACACAGAAAGAAAGTGGTGATACCACTATTTTCAAACAATAAAAATACTATATAACTCAGAAGTGGGCACATCCTCAATTCAGATGGTAGGATGGGAAACATGAAAACATAAGTCTGGAGATGTATGGGTTGCTTCTGTATTCTGTAGTAAGATATACCACAGCAAAGAAAAACAAAAACTGTTCTACACAATATACCACAAATATTTGTTAATCCAATGGAACTTTAACAGGATGCTCATATATCAGTTTTTGCAGTTTATTCTATCTGTATTAATTTCTCTGTGTTCGTATTTCCATCTGCTAGAACAAAGGTGAAAATAGAGACAGGAAACGAATGGTTATTTTTAAAATTAACTGTACTTGGAATATTTTACTTTTACTTTGTTCTAGTTATTTATCTGCTGCAAATACCTTCATGAAGCACTCAAAGAGCCTCTTTCTATGCTTCAGTTAACCCAGCTGCCAAATATTTGTCTGCCTGTCAAACGAAAACCCTTAAAACCAGTTAAAGAAGGCAAATGGAACAAAAAAGTCTACTGGCATCTATCCCAGTCTGCCAATAGCTAAGGATGCCATGGGACAATTTGACAGTAGAGGCACCACCACCCACCCCTGGACTTCTCTGAGCACAAGGCTGAGTTTTGCTGTCGACCCAGCCTGAAGTTCAATAGCCCAAGTGTTCAGCAGAGCAGGGAGGTGATTGCATTTGCCTTTGCAGGGCACCTGGGATAACAGGGTAATTCATAACTTAATAAATATTCTACTGCACATGTGCCAGGCTACAAAGAGCAAAGTAGGCTGCAAATTGGAAATGTAAATGTGCAGTTCTTTTTAAGTCACTCCCCCCAAAAGGGCGGAAGGAAAATCAGTTTCATTTTCAAGCCATGTATTTTTCTTGACCACTTAAGAATGGTCAAAGGGTTTTGATTCAGATATGGCACAAATGAAGCTGGTCCCAGAAACAAGTACAGAAAGTTGCACCTGAACAGAGATTGTAAAAAAGCTGAATATAAACAAGGGAACAGATAGGGTGGGGAGGCTGGATTTCTTTTAATAGTAGTTACTAGTATAGATTACATAATACAGTAAGTTTAGAGAGATACCATACACCTTTTCCACACTCTTGTTTTTCTCTTATCCAATAGTTCCAATAAAATGCTTTACAGATAACACAAAAGCTACATGCAAAGCTTTTGAAGGAATGTATCACTGCACTAACAGGCCAATAGATGAATGTCACACTGATTTCTCTTTGTTAAGAAAGTGACAGAACTCCAGATCTCCCTTAAAGTTGTCAATCCTTGTACAGCTTTTCGGAGTGAAATGATTGCTATTAAATGTTTTCTGATTGAAAGGGGGAAAATAGATATTCTTAAAGTTTAATAAATCATTCCTGCCAACAGCTGACCTTCGGAGGAAACAAATATCATTACATTTTTTAGAACGTTTTCATGGTTGCATAGTTTGTTTAAAAAGTTGTATACTGAACTGCAAACAGCCTTTGAAAAAGTGTCCTGATCATAAAAATCAGCACGACCTGATCAATCATAGCAAAAGAGCCATTTGCCCAGGGAGACAAGGGAGGGGGCGGGAGGAGGCAAAGAGACAAGCCAGAGACAGGGAGAGAGGAAACACCCCCAAATCCAAACCTATTTGCTACAACCCTTTCAATCACTGAAACTCTCACTGAAAAATGAGTTTATGCCAGCATGTGGCTTTCTGTGTTGTATGCTGGAGATACCTGCCCACTGGACTGTCACTATATGACTTAAACTGAGGTCTTGAACTAGTGCTTAAAATTAGATAAAGTCATTGATTCAGTTCAGAGTGGTCACCCATTACCACCACGTCAGAGTAGTTAATTATTCATTAGTTAATTAATTGGTTAGTTAAAAGAAGGATAGCCTTCCTCTCCCAGCCCCAGCCCCCCCAAACCCCGACTGGTCTTGAAAATGAAAACCTGTCTAATTTTAAATGCTCCTCAAAACATTACCAGTCCCCAAACTGCCTGAGAGTGGTTTTTTTTTTCCTTCTTTTCTTTTCTTTATGATTGCACTATTACTAATTATGATTAGTTAGTGCTACATTTAAGTAGCACCAATCATTTAGCAGTGTATGCTAGTACACAAGTAATGGTAGATTCTTCACTGCAAAAGAAATTTCCTTTATATATGGAAGATTTTAAGAGTAAAAAGCTCCATTTTCTGTATCAAAGATGTGCTGCTGGTTTTGCCTTTTTTTTTTCAGGAAAAATGAGAAACAATTCCTAGGTATTAGCACAAGCATTTGTTCCTGCCAGAACAAAGGGATTGGCTCCACCTCACACCAGGAACATTTCATGAGAGTGTATGAGAACCAGCTATTCCTCTGAACAGGTAAGGGACTCTCAAAAAGGAAATTCACCTGTGGCAGTGTGGTAAGGGGCTTTTGGTAGGATGAAGTGCCTGCTGGGTGCTCTCAGAAACAACTTCCAACAGTCATAATTATTGAAAGAATATTTTTAAACATATGCGTTCTGTACATAAACAAAAAACGTGGTCATAATGCTGAAAAAATGACAAGTATTAATATTTCTAGAATTTTTTTCAGGCAACATGGGTACCATACTGAAACTCACCTTCTGTGTTTACCACAATACTTAATTTTATTTGCCTAAAAATTGAATGCTTGACCACAGCCCTTGCAAATGCTAATATTACCTTTTCCTCAGTTTTAAACCTGTAGACAATACTGCTTCCCTTGATTTGCATCTAGAAAACCTGTTGCTGGGGATTTCACTCTGCACGGAGGCTGGAATGTTGGATGTGCAATCGTGTGCACATTCATATATACATAGTTGCTCTTACGTTATTTAAGTGATTGCTGCAGGGGAAAAAGACTTTTCTGCTTTATATCATTTCCTAGGGGAAAAATATAGCAAACTATATTCCACATTTACAACCACAATTTGTAGACTGGTGTGAAAGGCCACGCACAAGCCCCATTTTCATGAAGTAGGAACTTCTGGCATGCATTTAGGTGAAAGCTAAGTTTAATAGACTTGCTGTAAGCTCCTAGTAAGATGTTCTCTTAAACAAGACTTCTGGGTCTTCTATGAATGATATTACAAACTACTTTTGTTGTTCCTGCCCTGCTACTGCAAACTCACAACTTCCATGCAGTAAACTGCAGCTGCCACTTTGCCACATTAGCTTTGTGGAGAAGTTAGTAAACCCTTTGAAACCAAAACTTCTTCATATTTGATGCCTCTTGGATCACTTTCATGTTACGTTGTGGATCCAACCAGCTGTTCTGAGCAATCACAGCGTGGTGATTTCCTCAGTGGCTACTAACTCCTGTTTCTAAAGTACATCTTTAACACCACAGTATCTCCTTTAGTTCCAGCTCCTAAGTTCTATGTTGCCGTTTCTGCTTCTGTCAGGTTTTGAGTAATTTAGCTTGCTAGTTCACAGAGGGTCAGGTCACAACAGGAGAAGCACTGCTGAATTGGCTTTAATCTTTCTTTACAGATGCCAGGATTGGGAAGGGCACTTCAAGTCCCACAGAAGGCTGACACCTGGATGTAATCTAGATACAATTGCAAGTTGCAACTAATATCCGGCTCTAATAGTCCTGTAACATCAAGGTGGAAATCACCCCTTGCTTTAAGTCTCCTCATCATCTGTGGCAAGCATTTGCTAAATTTTGTGCTTGCAAACATTCACCATCTGAAAACCAGCTGGATCAAGAATATCACAAAAGGACACCAATCCTAAAGAGATGAGGAAAAACTTTTCAGGAACAAAAACCCTAAACATGATGAAGTGATGCATTCCATAGCAAGAGAAATTTTTCCTCTAGGCATAAGGCAGTGTGAGGCCAGAATCATTCCTTAAATTATCCCTGTTCCATGACAGAGAAGCAGCACAAGCACCGTGAAACAATTCCCTACTACTCTGTCTCGCCAAAGAATTATATTAGATTAAACTGGTCTTTGGATGAAAAAAAGCATGATCAGTGGGCTCTGAAACGCATAGGCAAACATATATGTGGACTACATATACTGGTAAACAGAATTGCTGTAAAATTAAACGCCATTTTTTTTCCTCCAGGACAGACATCCAACCATGTTAATACCCTGCTGCTGACAGCTTCCCACAAAGTCTTTGCAGGAGGCAGACATGAGGAGGAAAGACAACTCCAAAGTCTTTCATAGCACAGTATTGTGAGAGGTTGTGCGCACCACTCTGTACCAGTAGTTGCTAAACACTCCCAGTACAAAGCCCCCATAGAGAAGCCAGCAAGGTAAGAGCAGCTAAACAACCTGTGTCCTGGAAGCCATTTCCAGTTCTGGTGTTAAAACAGCTTGCTCTGTTCAATGAGTCCCATGGATATCATTTGAGTAGGTGCAAGTTTTCAACCTGTTGTATGAACTACTGCAGTCTTCTTGAAGTATTTTTACAAAGTGAAACAGATCACAACAGTGCCAGGTGGTGCTGCCTCGAGTGGCCAAATCCAGACTGGAGAGATTTGTGTAGTTTAGAGTTCATTTTTTATACTTGATTAAACTTTCCCGCCATGAAGTCTTCTGAGGTGATTTCCAAAATGAAAACTGGATGCAAAAAACCCACAGTTTTGTTTGTCTGCCCACTAGTTCTGCTTTCACTGGGCTGATGCTGGAGATTTTTCATACAGGGATTGCATGCCCCCAATCTTGGTAACCTGGCCTGGATGACAACAGATGATAGGGTAGGAATGCAGGTATAAATAGTGTGTGTGAACAGAATAGCCAAACTGGCATGTTCTGAGAGGATGTTTGCCCAAAACCTGATAACGCTAAGAGGAAATTAACAATAACAAAGTTTGCTTAAGACAATGACAGCCCAGATTAAACAGTAACCAGGGAATTACATTAACAAGAGACTTTTGAGGAAAAAAAAAAGTTAGCTTGAAAAGCAGCATGAGAATTTGTGACTATTAGAGGAAAGCTTGGGGTGGGAGAGCAGTAGGTGCTAATATTTCTAAGATCCTACTCATCAGACATGGTAAGTAGCTGCCACCCCACTCCTGGTACAGACTGGGGGGACTGACAGGATGAGGCAGAGCAGTAGGGACCCACCTCTCAGGAGTGCATACGGGAATTCAGAGTATGCTTTTCCTGGCAAGCAGATCAGCTGCACAGGCTCCCAAAAGCAGGATTGGGTATTTGTAACCCACATTTCTTGTAAGAGAGTGGAAGTGCATATAGAAATCTGTGAATATGTAAGAAGGGTAAGAAATTGGTAGGTGCTTACTAGCAGTTTGTAAGCCTCTAGTACTGTGATTTCTGTTGTATTGCCTATACTGATCCACAATATACAGCTCATTGATTACCAGCAAATTACATGTTGCTAATCAATAAACCCCCTTGGTTGCTACCAAGACTATGTGAGTTGCACAGTTATTCTCTGAAAAAGGTATTTTCTTCATTATTATGGATTTGACAGAAGCAGCACATCTGCAGAACAAGGAGTGGAGAGAAAACAAACATTCTTCCAGAAAAGCAGAGAATACATAATTCATTATTCTGGGAAAAAAAAAAAAAAAAAAAAGCTCAAACTAGAACAGGATGAATTCAAATATCCTCCTGAAAGCTGCCCAGATGGACAATCCCATTTCAGCCCTGAGTGTTTTAAGACATATTGTAATGGTGTATCACAGATTCCATGTCACTAGAAATGCTGTAGCACACCAGCAGCTTTGTATCTTTTGTCACAGTGAGCTGTGTCAGAAAAACAAGGCAAAACAGCCTGACAAGGGAGAGGTTTTGCTCTAACCACATCAATGATATTAGAAGCCAAGTGTATTATCTGCCAGGCATAAAGTACGTATTTAGAGGGAAAGAGCTTGGGGTGATAACTACGAAGTTCAAGTTGCCCACTTGTGAAAACATCTCCCAACAACCAATTTGTGGCAATCTTTGTCAACAGCAAAGGACTCCATCAAAGCACAGTTGCTCATTTTCTGAATCACAGACCTAGTTCATGTTTTCCATGCTTACATGAGAAATTTTTACGGTAAAGAGAGCCTAGTATTTTGAGAGGTGGTTGCATTTTTATATGCTGAGCTTTCTACTAGAATTGGCATGAAAATTTAGAAAAATGTAAAATGGACAGGCTAGGTGCGCATTCTGTCCACCTGCAACCTGCAGAGAGAATTGCCAGTTAGCAGCTACCCATCTACACAAATCAATCTTTTAAAAGGGGGTATTTTTTAGTTGCAGGGTTTTTTCTGAAGTTTCAGTAGCTGGGGCACTTGTAGAGAAAGCTAATTGCTGAGCACAGAACTTGGATGAGATGATACAACATGATACAACTGATAAACTTAACGCAAGAGGATCAGCAGATACCTACAATTAAGACCAAGGAGATGCTGTAGCTTTTCTTAAAAGGGTTGAAAATAGCTTTCATTGGATTTCTCCTGACAGGTTTAGAGACTTGACCATCTACTGATGACCGTCCTGGAAGCCTCAGGTACAATCCTGCTTCACAGGTATTTTAAGATCAGAAGCTCAAACAAAACCCTTAAAAGTGTGTTCGGATCCCAGTGACCTCGGAGAAGGAAGTGACTTACAAGTAAATAGGAACATGTTAGGCTGGCATAACCAAGAGAGCTTCCAGGGAGCTGCCCACATCAAATAACCAGTATGAAAAATGACATAGCAGATTTAAGGAAGCTACTGTGAGCCCTGCCAAAACCATCCACGGGCCACCAGTGTGAAATAAGCACTGCTCAATAAATCTGCTCAACTCAAAGAAATGAATGGTGTTCACAATCCAAGCTACAAAGCCTGGGGAGTATGCCTGTCCTTTGACCCAGCCAAAGGTGCATCAGAAAGGTTCAACATTCACCAGAAGATGACACAAATCTTCATTTCACTAAGTTATTACAAAAGATCTGACTGACAACAGGCACACGCTCCCTCTGCCACACAGATAGACTCATCCCAGGAGCTACTCTTCTGACGGACAAGCTAGTCAAAGGAAGAGAGAAAAAAAACCCCAGTAATCTGTAAACACCAAAATAAAAGTCAGAAAGTGTCATGAATACACGTGGAATGATATTCTGCACGATAAATCATTAAATTAGGTATTAAATTGTTTTTGCTACAGACTACTAAGGCATGTTAAAAGCATGTCTTGCTTCTTAATTTATCTTCTTAATTACTTGACATGAGGGAAACAGTCCTGGAAGCTTCATCTAAAAAGCACAGGCTGCTGGGTACTAATTTAAGTCAGAGAATCACAATCTATTAACTAAAGTTAGCATTGTCTAGGGAGAAAAACCTACATGAAAAGCAGTATGTAATCAAAGGAAAACCAGGCAGAATACAAAATATGAATTAGAAGTTAAGAATGACAAAACACTCACAAGATAAGCAAAAAGTTGGATTTAGAACGGCTTTTTACTCACATGAATGGCAAGAAGGAGCATTTTTTAATATACAGTGTATTTCAGAGATAGCAGAAAGTTTAGAGAAATTTCTGTTACACATTTGTGGAGAAAAACAAGATATATCAGAAAAATCCAACAATAGCCATGGAAAGCCTTAAACATAGGAACAGAAGTGAGGCGGTTTTTAAATCAGCAGCTCCAGATAGCCTGCATCCAAGAATTTAAAGAGTTGGCAAAGGAGGCTTGTGTGCCGTTAATGTGGATTTTCCATAAGCTCTGAGAAATCTGGGGAAGCTCAGAAAAAAAAAAAAGAAAAATCTCAAAGAAAGCTGAGGTAGTGCCAATACTGAGAAAATAAGTAAGAAAGGAACAAATTCAGGAACTTATGGTCAACCTCGCCTTAATCCCAGGGGAAAAAAAAAATGAACCCAAACCAACTTCTTCATATAGGAACAAAAAACAAATGAGCAAATTGTTCTTAAATTACACAGCTTAAATGTATGGAAAATGTATCTTTTTGGAATTACTTTTTTTTCTCATGCAATTACAGCATTTGTTTGGTAGACAATAGGAACAGTGTTGATGTAACACATTTGCACGTTGAGTTTTTCAGCAGGACACAGAGAAACTGGCACAGTTGTGCACATACAGTTCATAGCAAACAGATTAAAACTAAGGCTACAGGTCTGTGTCACCGAGGACTCAGTCAGACATATTTCTTATTGAATCCCACAGGAATTAGTTCTTGGCAGCAAGGTACTCAGTATTTTATCTGGAAATAAAGTTTACTAAGAACATTCATAAAAGCTCTAAGTAAATAGTGTAGCAGGGCTGCTGATTGGGAACCATCTGGATTACTGGAAAACTAAGTGCTTCAGTACTATCAGTGTGAGGTCATGCATTTAAGAGTGATGAATATAAAACACTTACAGAGGGAAAACTTCCTCAGGAAGTAGCTGGAATAGCTGGTAACAGAATAAACATGGGTTCCTTGTGTATGAGTTCAAAAATAGTATATATGTAATTGTTAAATGGCTCAGAAAACAAACCACCAGAACCAAATGATGTTTTCATTGCAGGGAGGAAGAGACCAGAGAAACGTGACTATCATCAAAACAGATTTTTCAAGTATTGATCTTCACTGGCAAGACATTGCTGCATTTCAGGCAACAGCAACAGGATGACAATTTCTGTATCCATGTTTCTTGTAACTGCTTTATCAGAATACAGCCTCTAGTACTTTCAAAGAAGATATTAGTAAATTAGAGATTTCAAAGAGTACAAATAATCCAAGTGCAAACAAGCCTAAACAATGGAATAGTTAGCATATAAAAGTTAACTCCATCACATGAGGTTTAAGGACCAAAGTAAGACCTCTAAAGCAACTGGGAGGGGAAAAAAAAGATATTTTGAAGCAGAGCGTGACAGCTGAAAGTAAGCTCATCTTAAAACACCAAGCAAGCTTTCTTGAATAACTGTAGTAATTACTAAGCTTCCAGAGGTGCAGTAGTTATGCTAACATTATCCATCTCTACGATTCCCAGACAAAACTCCAAATTAAAATTTAATTATTAATTTTAAAAGATAGCCATAGTGATCCTACTATAGGCCATCATTTCAATACACGCTTCTCTGGTTCTCCAGTGATGTAACTTGAAACAGACATATTTACAGCAAAATGCTTGGTTTGGGACTAACAGTTACCACTGTCCAGGCCAAATCAAAGACCATTCTCAGTAAAAAAATATCCCTCCAATTCCCAAGCTGAACAAATAATGGGACTCTCATAAATAAAATTCATTTAAGCTCTTAAATTTAAGCATGAATGAAACGAACACCTTTACTTAAAACTTCTGCTCTTGCACCTCCACTTTACAGAATCACCTGGGCTGGAACAGACCTCTGAGACCATCGAGTCCAGCCTGTGACCGAACACCACCACGTTCAACTGGACCATGGCACATCCAGTCTTTCCCTGAACACCCCCAGGGACAGTGCTCACCACCTCCCTGGGCAGCCCATTCTAATGTCTCATCGCCCTTTCTGTGAATAAATCCCTACGAATGGCCAACAGAAACCTCCCCTGGCACAGCTTAAGACCGTGTCCTCTCGGACTGCCACTTTCAAGAATGAATGAAGATAAAAAGACCCAAAGGCTCACATGGGAACGGGCTCGCTATCACTGGAAGCGATAAAGCCTCTTTTGTGAGCCAAATCCCGATCCTCCCCCCAGCAGAACGCCGAAATCTCCTGGAAAAGGCAACCAGGAGCCCGAGATGCCCGCGGGACCCGCTCGGGAAGGGCGCTGTGCCCCGCAGGACAGGCCAAGCTCGGGTAGGGGGCACGACAGCCACCGGCCTCAGGCCCCTCTCCGCTCGCCACCAGCCGGGACTACGGAGCCATCACCCCCGCAGGAAGCTGAACCACCCCAACCTCCCCGCCCCGGCGCTTCCGTACCCGGCGGGAGGGTGAAAGGTCCCGCAGCGCCCGGATGGAGGCGGTGCCGCTCCGCTATATAAGCGCCCGCCGCCGCCGCGCCCGCCTCTCCCGCGCCGCCGCTTCCTGGCTCACCGCTGTTCGCTGGGCCCCGCGCCGCCCGAGCCCGGGAATAAGTCGGTCAGGAAGGCTCCGCTGCCGCCATGGTGAGGCGGGGGAGTGCCGGGGACGGGGGAGGGAGCGGGGCCGCCGTGCCGGCCCCGCCGCGTGGCCGCC
>VXBT01011137.1:831567-897336 GCA_013400235.1 Oriolus oriolus
CTCGGCAAAACGCCCCCCTTGCACGGCCCGGCTCGCGGGTTCTCGCGCGCGCCAAGGTAGCGGCGCTCTGAGGGCGCTCCCGGGAAGGGGGAGCGGGGCTGGGCACGGCGGCCTCGGCAGCGGGGCCGGCTCTCACCCCGGCTGCCTGCGAGGGCTGAGTCTTCCGGGGAGGGGGCTGCAGGCTGCGGCCAGCGCTCCCAGGTGGATGAGAGCGGTGCCCAGCTGAGGCTGTTAGCGTGCTTTCCCTTGTGTGTTTCCTAGTGTAACCTGCCAGGTGTTGTTTTTGGTTTTTTTTTTTAAAGGTCGTATTCCCAAACTTCTCTAGATAACCCTGTGTTCGTCGGAAGAGCTAATTTATATACTAGCTGGCCCTATTTTTGTTTTGCTCCATGTGTGTTTTCGTCTGTTCTCTGAGAAAATGATGGGCTTTTTTTCTTTTCCCTTCCTTATAAGTCCCTTTGCAGAGAACGATGGCTGATGAGGGGGAAAACTACGTTTCCACAGAAGCGTGTGATGTGTTGGAATCGGTTTACTTTCTCAATGTAGAGGGTAAACCTTCACCCTTGGAGTCAACAGTATTGCCTAATACAGAGGAACAGCAGGTGTGGATTGGTTTTACAAGGTGTCTTCTGGTGATGCTGGGTTGTTTTTTTCTGTTGTTGTTGTTTTTGTTTTTTAAAGCTTTAATTCTGACAAATGTTTCTTTGGTAAAAACTGCTGTACTCCTCTGGCCCTGAGATGTGTTTTATTCATCTGCTTATTTCTCGTTGCTTACGCACAGGTTGTAGCCAGTACCAAATGCAGGTAGATGGTCAATGCTATGCGATGTGATGTGCTAAGCTTTGAGAAAAAAAAGTAAAGGACTTCAGCACCTGCACTTTGAATGTGATGAGACTGTTCTGATATGGATCTGTGTTGAAAGCTTGTTAGGTGCTTGGAAATAAAAATCTATTTTAAGGAGTCTATCTTCTGCTCTCCTGTACTTGAACAGGAGATACCCATCTATGCTTTTTTAGAGGAGTATGTTTCCTGGGTGACTTTTCAGGTGGCTTCATTTTATCTGATTAGTGCTGGTCATGACAGGACTGTGGAGAACTCCAGTAAATCCATCTGCTGAGTGAAACGTTGCCAAACTAAAGACTGAAGCTCCTCAAGAAAGGATGGAGTGCTGGGATTATTCTAAAATGCTCCCTGCTGTTACTGCTTAACCTGGGTGGAGGAGACTGTTGTATAATGGTTAGGGGATGGAAAAGGCCACCTGAGCAACTGAGAACTGTTGCCTGGTTGTTAGTGTGAGGAAGATGAGGGTCTGGTGCCCGGATGGTGGTAAGGAAGTGGTCTCTTGAGTCTAAGAATGTGTCAATCAGTGTTAATTGAGTGTACTCCATACAAAATGGAAGTGCAGTACTATGTAGCAGCTGTTAGAGCAACACAGCTTGAATTCAGGACAGAGGGAGACCAGAAGGTGGAAGCAGTGCAGTTTATGCCACTGATAGTGTGCTCCTTTAAAATCAAGATACTGGCTTTGTCATGAAAGAATGCTAAAGGGAGGGGAGTGGGGAGGGCACATGAAAAAAGGGTTACTTAAGGACAGTAGAAGGTAAAGAAGCAAATAAAAGCTTAGAGTCTGAACTTGACATGAAAGGACAAAGTGAGGCATTAATATAAAATAGGAAATACTGTCTCAGATATGTACGCTGATATGATTTGGGGCTGTTCTGTTTAAAAAGTGGCAATTATAACAATGTTTTGTGTCTTTCTTCTTTTTAATGAATAGGTATATGAGCCTTTGAAAGTCTTCTTGAGAGTGAGGCCCTTTTCTATAGCAGAGCTTGAAAGCCATGAATCCCAGGTTCGTTGTAGAATTAAGAAACAACTTTTTTCTTCTCCCCTGAGCAACACGTAGTATTGTAAGGCAGAACTTTCTTTTACATAGGCCATATACTGCCCCCACATGGAATTAGTGGGCACCTGGATAGATTTTTTTTTCCCCCCACCTCTGTGATTTTTAATAATTTGTATGGTATAGACATGCACACCTGTAGCTCTTCAAAATTCCACTGGGTACATTATTTAAAAATTGATGTCAACTTTGTGTAGTGATCAAGATACACAGGTGTTCCATAGACGAGATTATGCAGTTCTAGGGGTAATACTCAAGGTATCTGACCCTTGAGTTTCTTTGAAATGCTTGAATAATCTCCTACCTCATCATGGTGACTTTCTGCTCAGCCTGTCAAAAATCTTCTGTAACCTCTACACGATCAGATTCAGATGCTTCAGTGTTTTATATGCACACATGTACAAACATGCAGAAGTGCTCCCCTTCCTCTCTTTGTGATCACTGATGCAAAGAATTCCTTTAGCTGTCTTTGGAGGACAAGGTCTCTGTATCATATCTCTCAGCCCTTGTCTTTGCAGACTCTCTGATCGAGGAGAAGTCAGCTTCAAGAGCTCTAGGAAGGATTTAATTGTAGTTCTTATTTGCTTCTTGCAAACTGCCTTTAAAAATGCATTCTTGCTTTTGGTCTACCAGAGTCAGAACCTTTGTATCATTTTCACTTGGATAATTCTTTTCCCCTCTGAACTTCCCTTTGCCTTTGCTTAGTCAGCTTTCTTTGAATAGTGTGTACTGCCACAGTGCTTCCAGTTTGGTAAATTCCACAGTCTGAGATGGCTCCAGGTGTAAATTGATTTGCAAAATCAAATTGTTTCATGAGTTGTTCAGCACATTCTTCTTTGGAGTGAGACATTTCTTAAAAGCAGGGAGGAAAAAAATGAACATTGAAGTTAGTACTATTTTTTTGTTTGTTTTCACATAGTTCATGCTGAAATAGTTGACCTTCCAATCTGTTACCTGTATAATCTGTTTTGCATAGGATTAAGGCTTTTTTTCTCAGCCTACAAAAACAGAATAATTGAAAGATATTCAACATTTTCAGTGTTTTCTACTTTCTTTACTATCACCTGAATCCAAGAAGAAAATGCTTGGTGACAAATGGAAGAAACCCACACAAAACAATCAAGTAAACCTCACTTCCTAATCATTAAATCAAACAGATCAATTAAATTTTTATGTCTTTTTTTCCTCACTGCCATGCATAATTTTCAGGAAAGCACCTTTGTTTCAAATATGTGGCGCCAAAAAAAAAAAAAAAGGAAAAAGTAGAACCCAAGACCTATTTCTTGTAGCTGTAGGCTGATGCTTTAAACAGAGACAATCAACTGGTTAACTGATCAGTTGTTGCTTATAGAGAAAATGATTTATGGAAGTAAAACTTAAGAGCTCTGGATGAAGTTCTGTATTCCTGCCAGTGATTCTCCAGAGTCACCTGTGGGGAAAGCAGGAAGTTGTGGTTTTTGGATATAAACTATGTGTACAGTGCCAGAAATGGTCCAGCTCCTGCCAACTTACCTGTAGGGGTGGCTGGGGGAGTCAAGTGGAGTGAGTTGTTACCAGCTGGCTTCCATCTCTGCAGATCTGACTGCTCTGGATCTCTGTTCACAGGCTTCTATGAGGCTGGTGGCAGCTGATGGCACATGCTGCAGATCCTGGATTATTCTGTAGCTCTCTAGGGTTTAGTGCACCTGACCTGCATTTCTGCTCCTGGTGATGTGGGAGAAATGTTAAGACTATATAGGTTCAGAGCCTGGCACAGTGAGCAAGTGATTGGTCTAAATTCAGAAAGCAGTTTTAGAGCTTTTCAGAGTCACAGAACAAGCTGTGTTGGAAGGGACCTGCGAGGATCATTGAAGTCCAACTCCTGACCCTGCACAGGACAGCCCCAAGAGTCACACCATGTGCCTGAGAACACTGTCCAAACACTTCTTGAACTCTGTCAGGCTGGTGCTGTGAGCACTTCCCTGGGGAGCCTGTTCCCGTGCCCAGCCACCCTCTGGGTGAAAAGCCTTTTTCTAACACCTAACCTAAACCTCCCCTGACACAGCTTCAGGGCATTCCTTTGTGTCTTGTCACTGGTCACCAGAGAGAAGAGGTCGGGGCCTGCCCCTTGTTTCCTCGTGAGCAAATTGTAGGCTGCTGTGAGGTCTGTACCAGTCAATTACTGGCATAGAGCTTCTATATCAGTTAATAAGCAGACTTGTTAATTGAGGCTCCTAGGAAGAACAATATGTTCATATGAACAGTTTGTATACACCACACATGGATTATTAGTTTTAGAAATTCTGGCTAGACTCTGAATATAAATGTCAGATTTAGTTGTGATCAATCCTTTCAGATGATGCATCAAGACACTGTTAAGCTATACTGGGAATTCAGTTTGCACCTTTGGTAGCCAGTTTGGTGTAAAATAAATTCTTCTTTGACACTGCATCCTCCATTTATCTAGCTAGTGAGTGTTTGGTAATTGTATTTCATCTTTACTTAATTGAGAAATAGCAATCTTGAAACTAATTCAGTTTCTTTCATTACTGGTGACACTATTTATCAGTCAAAGGATAATGCTGCAGGCTTATTTTACTTCGTTAATTCTGCTCCTAGTCTGTCTCACAATGAAAATGACTGATGTGGAAAAACAGTAGATTTCTATATAATTTTGTTTTCACAGTGATTGTGCAAGTCACAATCACAAAATACCAGGGTTCAGAAAGTTTTCCCAAGGAAAAGCTGCTGGAAAGAATGCTAGTAAAAGTTTTCACCTCTTAGAAAACCTCAGAGAATTGGCCTTGACTTTGTCTATACTCTGGCTTTCATGTGAATATCTCTGTAGTGACATGCCTTGAGATGATATATGTAAATTGTGGGACTTTTTGTAGCTCTGGTAAAAAGGTGGAGACACTAGGCTTTTGGGGAGTTTTTGGAGGGTGTGTTCAATTTTTGTTTTGTTCAGATAGCTTTCTTCCTGAATAATTTTGTTTTGTGTTTTGGTTTACCTTGCCTTGTTTAAGGGTTGTGTAACTATTGAAGATGCCCAGACAGTAATTCTTAATGCACCCAAAGAGTCTTCTGCAATGAAAAACAGTGAAAGAGGGATTGGTCATGCTGTGCACAGATTCACCTTTTCTCAGGTAGGCCAAATTGTTTCAAATTTTTAGTTTTTTGTTTTTCACTGTAATGAAAGCTGAATTTTGTGTTATGTCATGCGATGTGATTTTTCTTCTTTTAATTACATGTGGTGGTACTTGCCTTTTAAAAAAAAAAGACTGCTTATTAATTATTGATAAGCTGTCAAGAAAGCTGTATTACAATGGAGGTGCCTATTAGATGAGACAAGGAAGCTTCTTTGGCAGGTCTGTGGTTTTCTTTGACTAGATGTTACAGAAACTTCTTGTAGGCACAAACTTACTGTGGTTCTGCTGTCCCTGCAGATGCTTTTGTCTGGTGCTACAGGAAACCTTATGTTTGTAGGAATTTATGTAAGCATGTATTTAGTAACTTCCTTTTGGAAGAATAGCAGCTCAACTGCTTAAACCTTCTATACTGAAAGTAAATTTCTTAACTTTGCCTGCTGCAAGAAGTTCTGTTCTTACAGTACCAAAAGATAAACAGTTCCAGGAGTTGAGTTATTTAGACCATTGTAATGCTGATTTTTCTCCTCAGTTGTGGGTAGCTGGTGCAGAGTGAGTTCTACATCACCAGCAGAGCTCTTGAAAGTATCCACTGAACAGCATGCGCTCAATAGAATTCTGAGCAGTTTATTTTAGGAGTAGGAAAATATTCAAAAATGAGTGCAAGCCTGAATGCCTCTCAGAATTAAGTAGGCATCCTGTGAGAACCCAGCAGAAAACATTGAATCAGAAGGGGTTCAGGCAAGACAGGAAATCAAGCTGGTATCTCCTACCCAGCTTGCTCTGAAAAATTAGTCACTTCCAATCAGTACTTAATATTTTGGCTTATTAAACTTCTTTGTGCCTTTTGTCACTCCTTTTTTCTTTCTTTCTTGCCCTTATCCAAGGTCTTTGGACCAGAAACTACTCAGAGTGAATTTTTTGAAGGCTCAATGAAAGATACTGTAAGAGCATATGTTAATGGAGTGAATGGACTGGTATTTACCTATGGAGTCACAAATGCAGGCAAGACATTCACTATCCAAGGTATAAAATATTTGCACGTATAGAAACCGAGTCAAAATCCAATGAGAAGCTTGCACGAGTGTCTACACTTAATTTTTAAAATATTTTTAAGGGACTTCAAAAGATCTTGGTATTTTACCTCGCTCACTTGATGTGATTTTTAACCATATAAGAGGAAGACATTACCTGAAGATGAACTTCAAACCATATTTGAGCAACGATGTTAAGAAACTAGAAGATGAACAAGTTAAGCAAGAAGAAACCTTAAAAACTGCTATTCTTGCATCACTGAAAGAGGTCAGTGACCAAATGCTTCTTAAAGCTATTCTGTAAGAAAGGAAGTTTTAAGAATCTTTATTCCATTATTGATTCTTTGCATATATATATCGATCTACAGTATGCATACTTGGTGAACCTTGGGATAATAAGACAGTTGGCTGGTTTTGGAGCTCAGGGTGAACAGGAAGAACTTTCTGTAGCACAAAGTTCAAACCAAAAACCATCACAAAGCCAAATCTCAATTTCTATAGAGAAGTCTCCTCTGTAAAGGAGTGGCTCTGACGCTGTGGTGATAGTAGCCCTTGAAAAGACAGCTACAGGACCTCTCTAAAACATGGTTCTTCTTGTAGGTCAGGTTCCCAAGCTGGATCTTGGTGCAGTCATTCAAATGCTTGTAGTAGCTCAGGAAAGATGATGGCACCATCTTAGCAGAGGCAGTGAAGAAGGCAAGGAGAGTCCCTTTTTGTGGAATACAGTCTTAAGGCAGGTTAAAAAGTTTATAAACCTGTGATTTATGTAACTCCATAAAGAAACTTTCTCATTCAGCAAGTGAAGCGAGATGCCACAAGATGAATGTCCTAAAAGGATTCCTGTCTGCCTTAGAGGATAGTATGTGTCTAAGTCTGGTCTCTGAAGACTGTAGGTAGAATAGAGAAGTCTTTCCTGTGACAGCCTCTTGTTCTTATTATCTAGTAATTTGTTTCCACTGCAAGAAACAGTCTCACCAGAAAATGGGCATCCATGTATTTGGGACTATTTTGTACTTTTAAGTCCAGTTGCAGCTTGTCATAAGATTCCTTTTGTTCAGAGCAGTTTTACCCTGAACTGTGATTCTGTGCTTTTAATCCCATAATGCAGTAGGATCAGCTGGTTATCATTCAAAGCAACTCTAAATGAATTCTGAGATGTATAGAATAATGACTGGGTTTTCTTTTTTCTGTGGTCTTTAATACTAGCATTGTTTAAGTACTCAAGTTAACCCTGAAAAATATATTTCTATGACTCAAATTCATATGTAAAGTTCCACACTAAATTCTATTGTTGAATTTAAACACTGCAACCCAAAACTTTGTTTAGTCTGAGTCTGGTTAACTCTTGGGGAAATATATCAGATGAAAAATTTGAAAGGTGACATATTTATTTTGAAAGCATCTCTGAGTATATGTATGCACATGTGCAGAGGATGAGAGGGTCTGAAAGAAGAGATGAGATGATTAGGAGGATAGTAGGTAAATATCTTTAAAAATTTTATGGAAGGTACAGCCTTGGAAAGAGGAAAAAGCAGGAGCCCAAGGTCGAGAACGGGAGGTCAACATCTTATCTTAAAAATAACTCTATAAAAATATTTCCTTCTGTTAAATCACAGTCTGACTTACTAATACCTTAGTTGCTGAGTGTTGCAGTAGGTGATCTAGATGCTGATGCACTGCAGTGAAAAGAGAGCAATGCTCCACCATCAGGAAGGACAGGTGAAAATGAATCAGGAAACTATTACATGTCAGGACCTTTTTTGTGTGTTACAGTGCTTCCACAGAGATAGCTCAACAATCCCCAGTCCTGAAGCTGTGCTTCTTGATAGCTTGTGAATGAATAGCATCACTGTTTGGATGGTCTCCCAAGCTGTAATCTGAGAGCAGCTATGATTTGGTGGGCTTTAGTTTACGTGGATTTCTGTAGGCTGGTTTCCCCGGCTCAGTTTACATGTCACACAGAAAGAGCTTGCTGTTCCTTTCATTCTCTGTTTTAACTGCTCTGAGTTACTGCAGTGCCTGATGTTCTACTGTTGGTGTTCTGTATGCATTACTGCTCCAACAGCTCTTGCTTAGCATGGTTCATACCCTCTCCTTCCTTCCCTTTCCTGGTTCTCTTTGTGGGATTAAATACTGTTTTTTACTGGTTTAAAAGATGCTTTATTTGCATTCCTATTCCCGCTTGTTCTGTATTTTCTATTAAATATCAGCTTCTGTTGTTGGCAAACAGTGTCAGTTCCTGTTGCCACTTGTTTTTAGGCAGTCTTCATGCTCTTTTCTGTATTTCATTTGAAGAGCAGTTCACTCAGTTTTCTCACAATACCTTTACAAAAACTTATCACGTGCACAAGTAATGTGGTACTGCGTTTTCTAAATTCCACTGCATTTTTGATGTGCTTAGATGAGATACCACGTGTGTCAGTCCCATACCCTGCTTGGCACTTTGCAAACAATGAATAAGATCCGTTCTGTGGTTAGACTTCTAACACTCAAGAAACACAATCGTAAAGGCAGTGCAGCCTTTGCAAAATAGTCACTTGTATGATTTTGTTGTAATTCTATTCCATGCTGTTTGTTTCTAAAATGGAAGGTCTCAAAGAATGGCTTTGTGCTTCTCTGCTTGTAAGAATTCTGGTTCGGATATACCAAGTGGGTAAATTTGGCATCAGTAGTCAATCCCTGATCAAGTTAGTGCTGCATTTGAACAGCTGTAATGCTAAGGTGTGCTGCTCTGGATCCGTTCCCTTCATCTGTAGGCTGACCCTCTCTCAGGAAAGGGAAATCATGGTGAATGCCCTGATTTATAGGAGGCTATAAAATATGGAGAGGTAGATAGCAGGTAAAGATCCTGGACTCTAGTGGGAGTTGCTACTTTGTTACGCTAGTTTTTCCAGAGGTAACATAAAGACGGTGCTTTGGTGAATCTTGGCCGGTTTAAAACAATTTTGATGGCGTAAAGAAATTCAGCAAATGTGTGTATTTAAAGAAACTACGCTGTTGTCTATTTTAAATGGCCTTTTAGTTCAGTCTGAATTAAAGCAACAGAGAATGTTGGTTTGTCATATTAAGTCCTACCAGCTTGGCAGTTACTCCTGGAGGAACTTTCTCCAGTTTTTTTGGATGACTGAAGCACTGTTCAGATTTGTCCAATAGCTCGTAAAGGCATTCTGGGCTGTTGCAGTCTACCAGAATCTTGTTTCTCCCAGGACTGTGAAGTTAAGTCTCCTGTGTTAGCAGCAACTGGCCACCAAAACAGGTTGCTGAGAGTAGCAGCAAGCAATAATTCGTGTGATGGAAAGAGCATTTATTGATTATAGTTCAGTGTTATTCAAAACATTTAACTTTCAGACAGAGTAAGGTGGCCTAACAGTTAACACTACTTATTTAAGTCTTAAGTACTGGAATTACTGTAATTTTTAACTTCTGCTTTTTTCATTGTCTGTTCATGTGGATATAATGGTCTCTTACTTTCTCAAGGAGACAGAGAGCATCTCAAATACTATAACAAATTTCTGTGATGTGAAGTTGGATTCTTCTTACTGTACTTCAGACAACCACCCTTCTAACTCCCTAGGTAAAGTGGAAAACTTTTGTGTGGGGGAAAAACATAATATGAATTTAGAAATAGAAGTGGGTAACTACCAGTGGATGAAAAAATCCCTATACTATACTGCAAAGTAAATATGTATAGGTTTTGACTGAATTTTTTGTCTCTCTTCTCTGGAAAAAGGGCAACTATGTAAAAATATTTTGGTAGTTTCACCCCTTTTGGGAGGAAGATGGAAATTTAGTTCTGCAAATATAATGTCTAAACTGGTAGAAGTTTGTGATAAAGTGATGCCATCAGCTTAGAACTTGGGCATACTCTGCTAGCAGATGACTGCTGAGAAGTTTGAACATTTTTGGATAAAGCTGAAGTTATCTATGTGTATCTAATTGTACAACACAGATGTATCTCAGCCTTCTTTTAGCAGGTTCTATAGGTCCTTTTAGAAGATTCTGTGTATGATTCAAAATTTATCAATGAGTGGTTTGATCTTTGAGCTCTTTCTCTGTTTTGGGTTAGCAGAGAAGAACTTCGTTCCACTTGACATTCATAGGACTAATATGGACCAAAGAGCACAAGCATCTGTGTGGATTTCCTTTTGTGAAATTTATAATGAATATGTGTATGACCTATTAAATGTATTATCTACATCAAAAACTCAGAGGCGCAGAGTTTTAAGAATTTGTGAGGACCAAGGAGGAAATTGTTACATTAAAGGTAAAATACTGTTTTATGACCTAGGAAGCTTCACAGGATTTCTCTGATCATCAGAAATGTATGTAAAAGGTCTCTTTTCGCAGATTTAAAGTGGATTAACGTTCAGAGCACTGAAGAAGCCTGCAGACTACTAAAAATAGGAAACAAGAACCGAAGCTTTGCCTGTACTAGAATGAATGAGCAATCAAGTAGAAGGTTTGTTCCTCTCATTATAAGCATACTCTGTCCCTTTTGAGGGGAAAGGGAGTGGACTTTGGAATATGTGTGAAATGAACCACTCTTCAATAATAGTTTAATACTTCCCTTGATTATTCTGGTTTTGTTATGAAATTCTCTCTGAAAGAAAACTAGGAGAGACTCTGTGAGTAACAGTAGCTGGGATCCAGTTGCTATTCGTGTCTTTGGACAACGAAAAAGATCAAATCACATTCATTTTTGAATGCCAGCAGGGCTACACATCTTGGCAAATGCTAGTGGTGCTGAGTGAGAGTGGCTGTGTGAGGATGTGGAAGGAAAAGCTGGCTAATTTTTCATAACCGGCAGTAGAATTCTTGGAAACCTGGAGCCTGTCACTAGGGGGATATAGGAAGGAGTAAGTCATGTGGTATCTTGCAGTGCTGCTAGATTTTCTAGATGCTTTTAGATTGCTGTGTTCATGCTGAGCTTACTTGGTATCTTAAGAATCAAACGCCTAGCTTTTTACCCAGCCCTGGTCAGGGATCAGGGAGAATCTGGCTTTTGATGAGGTGAGAGGAAATAGAGAAGGTTGTATAATTTCTATTGAAAATGCCTCCTTTCTTGATTTTTAATGACCTCTTAATAATTTGTCCTTTAAGTATGGAAGGGCCATATTTTATTTTTAGCTAATACAATCATAGTGTTGCTAAGCATGCTTTTTTCCCAAAAAAGCAGGAGTTACGTTGTTCTGTATTAGCTAAGAACAGCTGCTGTTAAATTTCAAGCTCTTCTTACAGAGTTTTGTGCCTAGAATGCCCACTGCTCTAGGCGTATACTAGAGAAATTTGTGTGCTGTGCTTCCTGATATATCGGATAAACTGGACACTTCTGGCTCTGTGACTTTTGTCTTTGGTTTCAGACAGCATGTCCACTGCCTTTGGAGCTTGTTCCTAAACCAGATTTTCAAGTGTCACAAATTCATCCTTTCTGGAAAACAGATTTATTTCAAAACTAATAAGGGACTGTGCATATTGAAGTAGGCAAAATTACAGCACTGTAAAACTTTAACTTATTCTCTTCTCCCCACCCTTTGTTTCTAAGTTAATTCTTCAGATTTACTGAGTTCAGATACAGCCTAAGGTTTCTATATGATATGGCTACCTGAGTTCTCATCTTTTGATCAGTACACTTTAGTGAACTGGCTTGTTTGTTTTTTTTTTTTCAAGACCGTTTGTAGGCTTCATGTGGTATTTTTCATTTTCCTGTATGGAAAGAAATAGGCAGTCATAAAATACAGCTTTTATTGCTGCTTTTTGCTACTGAATGAACCCACTGCAAAGTAACTAATGTATTAAGGTAACTAGTGAATTAATTCTTGTCCTTTCCTCAGCACTGAGCTTTCTTTAGCACACAAATTTTACTTTGCTTCAGTGACTGTTTAATTTTCATAAGTGATTATTAAAAAGGATTTCTTTCCATTCCAGTCACAGTATATTTTCCATCAGGCTACTCAAGCTAACTGATGAGCATCAGCCACGTGTTCTTGGAGTATCAGAGTAAGTGAATGCTTCATGTGATTACTAGAATGTAAATACTTTGGAAAAATTAATAAAGTGTAAGCATGCCAAACTGGTGCACTTTCTAACAATAAACAAATTCTCTGAGAGTTGAGAAGGAAATCAGAAACCCACTGAGCACATAAACTGACTGGAAGCTCCACAGCAACAAGCACAGAAGTGTTTTCCTGTCTCTTACTCTAAGGTTTTGTGGGAGCAACTCTGTCAGTAGTGTATAAATTGAGGGAAATGTGTATTGTCTCACCTAATGGGGAGGAGGTGGCAGAGTAAGACTATGCAGCACCAGACTACATGTCCTGGTAAGCAGAATTCAGGTGTCTGGCTGCTGGAGGGTGATCTCTGCAGCTGGAGTGCAGCAGTTGGTGTTGAAAACCTGAGGTGTGAGCTGTGCCAGCGTGTCTTTCTACTCTGGGACCAGACAAGGTTTTATGGGTCAAATGTTTGTGGCAACACATTTGGTGTGCTCCTGGAACGCAAACTAAGGTCTATCATCCCAAAAGAATGCTGGTGACTCTTCTGAGACTGCTCCGTGGTCCAGTGTACAGTCAGAGGGGATCATCAAGTGATTTGCTTAAAAAGTGTTCTCCATTAATATAAAATGCTTGTGTAAGTGCACCCTGTGAGAACGGTGTTGAGTCCTTACACTTAACTCTCTCTTCTTTCATGGCTTAGAGGAAGCACCCTAATCTTCTGGCCTTTAGATAGCCATTTAGATAGCTTTTTTGGGATGGTGTGTGTTTTTTCTTCTGATTAATTTACCCCGATACAGAAAAATGAGGACAGCCTGTAACAGAAAGTTTTAGGTCAGTCCTGGCTCCTGCTGATTTCTCTCCTGTCTCCGCTGAGCAGAGATGGTAACAAATATACCTCACTGTGAGATAATACCTTTTAATGTCAGATGTTACAGTGACAAATACTCTAAAGATAACTTGAGAAAATGAGTGCATCTGTATTTTTTTGCTGTTCCCTGTCGTAGTGTATCCCCCTGGCAAAGCTTGCAGCAGCTGTTATGTGAATGACAAAGTTTGTATGTTGCTTAAGGAAGAAAAAAGCTTTTCATCTTGTGCTGGAAAGGATAAAGAACATAAGGCTTTCCCACATTTGAAATATGTGCCTTAATAATTTGTATAGGACTTACTTCAGCTGTATGAAAGGTTATGGTCTTACAAATCATTTTTTAAAAATAAATTTATGTATGAGTGAGTAATGGTTTGGTCACAGAAGTTATCCAACTTCCAGAGTATCCTGTATTTCAACAGCTTTCCTAATATTAAGTGGAAATTTATTAAATTCCTTGATTATCCAGGGTGATTTTCTGATTGTAACCTATTGTGCCATGAGGGACAATTCAGTGGTCTGAGTTTAATAGCACAGAATTGCTACAGCCAAGCAAAGAGCTCTAAGGTGAGCTGGGAAGGACTTCTGGCCTACTCTTGGCAGTAGTGAGCAAATGGTTCTGTGTTCAAAACAGTGCACTGAAGCCCACTGCTGTCCTGCAAACTTCTCAGCACTGGAACTTGTGAAGGTGACTGTCAAAGTGCTTCTGTACTGTGGTCTTATCACGCAGAACTGTTTCACAAGTTTACCTCATCTTGTCTGGAAGTACTTGCTTTAGGATTGCAACAGAATTTGGGTTCCTGAACTGATTTCTTTGTGTAAGAATGCCCACAAAGTTTTAGGTGGATGCTACAAGCAGGCTGCTTTGAATGTGCTGAGTAGACTATGTTAGGAGCAGTAATCCTGTTCAAGGATCTTTAAATGCAATGGGGAGAGAGGTAGATAGGTTAGTGCTGTTATCCTGAATGCTTTGTGTAGTGCCTTCTGGACAAAAGCTCAGCCTCGAAGTACAGCTTATTCTGTGATCTAGGTAGGCTGAAACAAATCCACTCATTTGTGCTTCAGACACACTAAGAAATAAAAAGACTTGTTTTTTCATACTGTTTAGGAACAAGTTCATGTGTGTGTTCTGGATAACTCTTTCATTCAGGTTGTCTTTCTGTGACTTGGCTGGATCAGAGAGGTGTAATAAAACACATGTCTTTGGAGACAGACTGAAAGAAGCAGGAAATATTAATAATTCTCTTCACATCCTTGGAAAATGCATTGCAGCATTGAAGCAAAATCAAAATCCAAAGTAAGTGACAAGTTATTTACAACATGCCAGGTTTTAGGCTGAAACCCTAAGTATCACTTTGTGTTTCTGGAAGCAGTTTGCACAGAGAAAAATGGAAATGTACAAAATCTTGTAAGTCTTCTGTGTTGCAGCTGTCACTGGAATACCTGCAAAGAATGTTTTCTCTAAAACTGGTGTTTGTAAAGAGCATAAAAAGGCAATTTGCAGCATCCTACCAAAATTTTTTTAGTGTATGTGTATGAACAATCCACTTTGTGTACAGAGCTCCTGTTTCGTTGTCTTCCTTTCCACCTGCAAATTATACAGGTAGATTCATCAGGCAGCTGATAGATGACCTGTACTTAGCTTTTGGCTTGTTCCACTACCTGCTTTGGAACACTAGGGAACTGTAATGCAGACTCTATTCTACTTTTACTTTTAAATAGTTCAGTTTGTTGGAGAGCTTATGAAATCCAGGAAAGACCTTACTCTCTGATGTGAAATAACTTAGGCTTAAATATGAGCATCCTACTGGATCTCTTTCCTGAAAGAGAGAAACAGAATTAAGGTAAGCTACAACACCCCACAATTTTAAAATTTTCTTGTTTCACAATTTTTTTTTTTTCCCCCTGAGGATGAAGCCAAGTTATATTCCATTCAGAGAGAGTAAATTGACTCGTCTGTTTCAGCCATTTTTTTGTGGGAAAGGCAAAGCTTGTATGATTGTAAACATCAATCAGCATACTTCCACATATGATGAAACACTGCATGTAATGAAGTTTTCAGCTATAGCCAGACAGGTAAGAGTGTATCTACTTTCTCTGCTGTTCTGCAAAGAATTTTTTGTTACTAGTGATCTGCGAAATGATCAGGTTGTATGGATTTGAGTGTGATTTGGATTCTTGATTTATTGTATTCATTCTTCTGCATGTGGCCTCTCTCTAAAAGGCTTCTAGTAGTCTTGCCCATCTTCAAACCTAGCTGTGGTAAGAAGTTAAGACAACTGCAGGTGTCTGGCTGTTTAGTTCTACACCACTGATGTTCTGTGTAGACCATAGGGCACTTTCAGATATGACTGATTTTATGCCCTATATCTGAGCAAATGCAGGATTTCGATTCAAGCTTTTGATGAATTACTTAACATGGATGCAGTTAAACATCTGTTGCACAAGATGAGTTGTTCATTACTTCTTGGACAGTAGGTGGTAGTGAAAGGAGTATTGTCTTATTTTGTACTCTAAATGCGATCTTTTGCAGCTGCATTGCTCCTATTTGGCTAAATGCAAGTAATTAATAATTCAAAAGTGTCTTGGCAAGCTCTTCCTCCAGCTCCTTCAGCACCCTTTGGTGGATCCCATCCAGCCCCATAGACCTGTGTGTGTCTAAGTGCTGTAGCAGGTCACTGGCCATTTCCTCCTGGATTATGGGGGCCTCATTCTGCTCCCTGTCTCTATCTCCCATTAAATTCAGGGATTGGGGTGATGTTTTCCCTTAACCTCACTCAGGTTCCCTGAAGCTGCTTCTTGCAGGGAGTGGGATGGTGGGCTGTGCTGTATTTCATGGCAGAAATACAGTAATTTTTTAGTCTGAGACCACAGATTTGTTCTGGCACGTTACAAATCTGTAATAGCATGTCTAATATGATCTCAGAGAGGAAGACTTTTCCAATTCCCTTCAGGTGTGACTTTTGTTATGAGTGTGTTCTGTGGAGACGAACTTCTCTGATATGTTGTCCTATGACACAGTTACTTAAAATCTTTATGTAAATAGCATGAATTGCTGAATCCTGGTCACGGTATTTCAGGAAGGAGCAAATATTTTAAGGATTTTCTGCTTTTCATTAACTTTGCAGGAAACTGCACCAAACCCCTTACATTTTAGGGGAAGAGAAACCACCCGTCTAGACAAGGACGCTATGTTTGCTAGCAGATAATATTTCCGTTTTCACTCTTTTTAGGGCACTGAAGAATATAAGAATATTCATATAAGAATTGTTATATTGATAGATTTTTTTTTTCCCTGCCAGGAGTCATGTAAGCTTTTGTTAATGGTCATGTAATAATGAAATATTGTGTAAATACAACAACGTATTCCTGTCACTTCTTCCTGGTATTCTGATACCTGCAATATTGACAGCATTGGTAAATCAACTCTGGATTTTTCAGGTTATCCAGACAATCCTGCCCAAAAATTTTGGTTATTTTCCACCAAAGCTAGTTGGAGGTGATGGCAAGCCTATCATGCACTTTGATGCTAATACATCTGTAGATGACTCTCCTGACAGTACTGAGACCTCTGCAGAAGAGGAAGTGGACATCACCATTCTGAGTCACGAGGTAGATACATGTCTGCTTAGAACTGTGCCCAAGAAAGCAATTGCTATTAGTTCTAATGTTGCTTTAGCATAAGAGATGTGCTGGAAGCTACATCAAATGGGAAGTTTAAGTTTCTGTTCAGTGTCAGACTGGCTAGGTTTAAAGTGGCCTAGTTCAATGGAATTGCGGAAGGATGCCTGTGGCTTTCTGGTTAGGTCAAGTGCTAAATTTGGGATTCAACTGATTGCTCACAAGAAGAGTAAGGAAGCAGTATATATCTTTAAAATAACATAATTCTGGTGTTTGTGTCTTTTTTTGGAAACAGCAGTAACAAGTTAAGATGCAGCATTTTAAAAACAAAGATACACAATCTAGTAGCAATAAACTGTAAAAATTAAGTAGGTTTTATGTTGTTATGCCATACAAACTAATATTTAAATGCCAAAACAGTAGTAAACTTTTTGATAGCAGAAATCATCAAGATGAACATAGGGTGTATTTGCAGTAGAAATTCGTGTTTGAAAATATTTAACCCTTGGTGCAGATCCCCAAAAAACATAGGCTTGTAAAACTACCCTCTGTGGATGGCTGCCTGTATGAATGCTTTGTATGAGATGCATGTCCATATGTGTTTCAATCTTGATTGTTGAACTGAAATTTAGGACCTCCTGAAAGCTGCAGAGAACTTAAAGGAGAAGTTAGTTGCAGAAAGGCAAAGTAAGCTCCTTCTGGAGGTGAAGATACGTAAAGAGATGGCAGAAGCAATGTTTCAACAGCTGCTGGAAACAGAGGAAGCCTGGAGGCAAGTCATACTGCAGTGTGCTGTGGGACTGAAAGCATTGCACATGTATAAATGCATACATATATATGTATATACATACATGTGTATATTCAGGACATACCTACTCACGTTATTTAGAGAAGTTAGGGCTGGACAGTTTCAAAACCTCTGAAGGAAAGGGAAGAAAGAACATTAAACTTGTACAGATCAGCCTCTTCCCATTTACAATGAAAAAGCAATGCTGCTTTCTGTTGCACTTTCCTCTGTTTAATTTGTAATTACTGGAACTTGTCCTGGCTTGTTATTACTACTTAGCAGATGTGGAGGATTGTTACAGGTATCCCACTGAGACTCTTCCAACACATACACTCAGTCACGTTAATATGCACGTATGTGCTTAAGGTGGTTTGAATAGTATCTCTTTTGAGCTCCTCTGCATGACTGATGAACCATCGTTAGTTTACTGTCTTATAAATTGCTGTGGCCCCCTGCACTGATGTTAATCATTTGGGAATTTTTTTTTTTTCAAGTATGTCCAGACTCCTCAAGCTGAGTTCACTTCCTCTTAACTCTTTTTTTAAATCAGTTTCCTGCTGTTTGAATCGTTAACAAAAATTTACACCAAGCTGCCAGCTGAGCATGCCATGGTTTAACACCAGCATTGGCTTCAAAATTGTTTGGTTGCCTTTGGCCAAACACATGCAATAGCATTGATGCTTCTTCTCTGTTGAGGTGATGTTCTGCATCACTGATGGAGCACATTTTTAAATTGTGACAGCAGTAATGTGTAATGTATTGAAATAATAGATTGAGAGGGACTTCTCACAAGGGTATGTAATGACAGGACAATGGGGAGTGGATTCAAACTGAGAGTTGGTTTAGATTGTAAGTTATGAAAAAATTCTTGACTGTGAGTATGATGAGGCACTGGAACAGGTTGCCCAGAGAAGTTGCCCCATCCCTGGAAGCATTTAAAGGATGTTTTGGAAAGGTCTAGTGGAAAGTGTCCCTGCCCATGATAGGGAGGTTAGAATTACATGACCTTTAAGGTCCCTCCCAACCCAGACCATTTTAAGATGCTATGAAAATGAATTTGGCATTTATATTAAATGGAAAAAAGAAAAACCAACCAAAACCCAAAGTGAAAGATGCCCCCAGGATATATGCTTCAAATATAATGTCTAAATGGGTGTTGTCACTTCTATCACTGTATGTTGGTGGATTTCTCTACAAAATTTTTTGTTTGACAGGTGTTAAGTATGTGCTCTTCTACAGAACTTTATTTGGGATATGCCAAGTAGAAGTTACACTTTGGTGCAAGTCTGTAGGATCACTGAGATTGAAAGGAAAAAAAGTATTTCTTTGTCTCTTCATTTCACTATTTCTGATTAGACAAATAACTGTAATATTGACAGTTGAATACATGTAGCCAAACATAAAAGCTGGAATGCAAATACATCATCTATAACTAACACATTCCCTTCAGCAACCGCTTGGAAGACATGAAGGACAGTTACGAAGAAAAGCTCGAGAGCAAATTTGAAATGTATAAAGAGGCCATTAAGAAACATGCCTATATGTGTGCAATGGAACAAATTGAAGACCATTATGTTCCCATAGAAGAATTTCTAGCTGAACAAGAGAAAGTTGAGGTATGACTTGATTGCCACTAAAAACATGTTCTAGCTTCTTAACTGTAAATTTTGCTTTCCCTTAACAGAATCACTCTGGGATTTTGAATGTAACAGTAAACAAGGAAAATAACTAGCAGTTCAGCCTTGCTGCTCTGTGTTCAGTGTTAACCATAAGCATACAGATGTCTTCTCTCTGGCACTACCTGTAGTGCATACCTAAACCTCATGGTCTTTGAGGGCACAGTTCAGTAAAATCCAAGTCATCTTTATCTTTGTAGTGCAGCCCAGAGGAATGATGTATACAGGAGTCTGGCTTTCTGGAGATCTTTGGGATGATAGGATGTACAGTAAAATGCTACTCTGAAAGGGTGATGGGGAATTTGTTACAGGATAGCTATTTTAATTATAACTGGTCTCTGGTCTGGAGGTGGTAGGAGGATTGTGGGATAAGAAACTGATGAGAAATCAAACTTTATGCAGGAGAGAGCTAAATCTTCTGAATGTACTTAAACATAGAACTGCTCGGAGTTGGCATTAGTATGTTGCTACTCCTTTTGCAGCTCAGCCAGGTTAGCTCTGAGCAACTCAGTTTTCTAACCTCTGCATAGATGGTTAAGTGCATCTGGGAAACAGATGAGACCTGTGGGTCTTGTTTTCAGAGGGTTTGTAGTGGAAGAAGAGAACAACTGTAGTGTCCACCAGTGGAGCTTTCTCACCACACTCTTCTGTTCTGGAACTGATAAAACATCACACTTCATGGACAGGCAGGTTCCTTTTGAGACATGAGAGAAGTGGGTTTCTCTTGTGGATTGTGGTATATAAATGTTTCTGCTTTTACAGCTCTCCATTGGGGTGCTGACAAGCAACGCCAGATTATGTAATGGCCTGTTTTTCCAGCTCCTTCACTCTTGTCTCTTTTCCCCACTTAGAGTCTGTTTGTGTGTTCAGTTAAATCCTAGCTGTATACCATGTTAGGGTGGGGGGAAGAGAGTTTTAATAGTGCTCTTATACTGGCCAAGAGGCTGCATAAGGGAAGATTCAAAGAGCAAGATGCTTTTAGTAGTGAGTCAGAAAAGAAACTAATGAAATACCTGAGATGTGAAAGTGTTAATTGACAAAGGAGAGCACAGCACATGAATCTGAGCGGGCAGCTTCAAAGAACCAGAATTAGATTAATAACTTTTCTTGATGGTGCCACTTGTTTGATTTCTCACTTGGAAATACCACCCCAGCAATCTGACAGATGCTGGAAAAGAGTTTGAGATGAAAATGTAGCTCTGTGAAGTATGTTCTTCCTTATTTAGCAAGCTAATTAGCAACAGTCTTTATCACAGGCACACTAAAGTTTCCTCTCTGCCCACTCAGATGGTTACTTTTAATACAGTTTGGAAATCCTCAGACTGGAAGAGTTGACTCCTGCGTAAAGAAACTTCCCCCTGGAAGGTCTTGTGACCTGAGTGTTATCCCTTACTGTGGCTTCCTAACCATAACCTGTGAAATAATTTAAAATTGCATGTATGTGTGTGGTGTAATTGAAGGATGTGTATTAATGCATCAGACCAAGCAGAAATGCAGACAAGTTCTACCATGTGCTCTTATTTTTTTTTTCAGGATAGAGAGAGGAAAATACTGCAATTGGAAAGGCAGCTTGATGAACAGTCAGGGAGGCTGTTGGCTCTGGGAAGTCTGAACTCGGATGTTCCAACTACTGAAAATAACACAGAACAAGGTAGGAATATAACCTGAGTATTCAAAGTTAAATTTGCTTGTTTATACACATTCCCAGAATTAAACTTTTCTTTTGCTTATAGGTCTTATGGACAGGACAATGAAGAGAGCCAATGAAGGACTGCAGAAACAATGTGAAGAGAAGGAAGAGGTAGCTCTTGCCTAGTATTTAACACATCTGGGCATAATGATTGTAAACTCTGTCATGGTTCAAGGCTTAAAGGTCTGCATTGCAGACAAAAGCATGAAGATCCCTGCAAATGGACATTGAGTTTATAACAAAAAAGCCCCTGCTCAATTGTGGATGACTTTTGCCTGAGAGTGTTCTGGCATTATTCTAGTCTGTAAAGCCATCTGCTACTGTAACAAGTCATGGTGAACGTGGTGCAAGTTGGCAGTAAGGAAGTATGTTTAGCCTTATGTTGGAATTCATTGTAAATATTGCTGCCATGACCTCAGTGCTTTCCTTCCTGAAATGCTGCCTGCTCCTGCACAGGGGAACAGTTACAGAATCTGGTAATAGTTTAGATCTAAAATCAAAATAGTGCTGTAAAGCAGTCCTTTCTGGAAATACTGAACTCCACTGTCACCCTAAACTTAAGTGAAGATGAATGTCTCTGTTCTTCAGACAAGATCCCTGTGTTCTGAATAGCATAGAGGTGGGAATTTATGGGCTTCATGTTGTGTTATGGAAAACATTATTTTTCAAACATGCATTTTTATTCTATTCCTTGAGTGATCTTGTAAGTTTACAGTTAGTTTCCCATGTTTAAAGGGGATGGGGAGAAGGGAAGAGACAAGTCTGGCTTCTTTCTGTAGTATCAAATAAGAGTAGGGATTGGAGAAATAGTTCCAGCTGGTTCTAACAAACCATGTAAATGGAAAGTGAACTTAAATTGCTTTCTACTGAGAAAGAATGCTCCAAAAATAACTTGTTTTTCCTTAACGAGTTTAATGTCTCATGTTATGGCCCTAGCATTTGTTTTCCACTCCTGTTTTTGAGAGCTCTACATCATTTTCCTATGTCACTTTCAAATTTTGGTGAAAGTTTGGCTTTTATGCTTGTTATGGATATGCAGTTATTGATTGTTTTGAGTGGCTAGAAAGTGTTAGATTGATGAGATTGATACCTGGCAATAACTGAAGTGAGGTTTTAAGCCAGCTAGTTCCATCAGTGCCTTCCTGCTGCTTTGCCTCAGAGATCAGTGCATGTGTGATGAGTAATTCACTTTTTTCTTCCCATTCAGCTATTAAACATGGGCAAACAGAGTGAGATTTTTTAGCAACTTTGTAGAAGTAAATTAATGATAACATCAATTTTTCTGCTTCAGAGTTTCTTTTGCCTCTTGGGGCTTAATCCATTAATATTCTGATCAGAAAGTAGAGGACTTCTGTGGTAACTGTGCTCCAATTCTTTATATGAATAGTGTTAATGAGACAAAAGTGTTCTTTTAATTACTCTTACTGAAATGGAGCAGGCTGTTGCAGATGTAGCTTAGTCTGTGCTACTGTTTGTAGCTTCAACACAACAGCCTTTGAATGCTCCAGCTGTATTTTATCACCTGAAATGATGACCTGGGACATAGGAGGTTGAGAGAAGCAGACTTTCTTGTTTTGATCTTGCAGTTTGCACTGTTCTAGTCATAAAGAAAATTAATGTAAAATATGCTGTTTTGAATGTCTGTGTATGGGCTTTATTTTCAGCTTATAAAATCTCTGAAGTTTAAAATACAGAAACTAAATGAAACCCTGCTAGAAGCTAATGAAGGCTACAGAAAAATGGCAGAAGAAAACAGTCAGCTGAAGCACACAATCATGCTCAAGGTTTGTCAATGATTTAAAAGCAACTTTAATATGGCTTGTATCTATAGTTGTACTGGATGCTTTTGCATCTTTTTACATGTAAAAATGCAGTTTAAATTAGCAATTTGTGTTGATGTCAGCATTTTTTCTGTGTCTAGCTTCCTGAATTACGAGCTCAGAGACCTTATGTTTCACTGCTTGACTTTGAATCTTGTAAGACGAAACTCATTATTCAGCTTAAGTGATAGACTCTGTCAATAGGGTAACTGTGCTGACAAAGCCTGCTAATATAAAGATGTCATGAATTATTGCCAAGAAAAGAAAATACTACCTAGAACTCATCATGAGGCATGTTGCTGAGGCAAGCAAGGTGTTAGTGCACAAATGTTACCTTCCACAAGGCCCAAGGATCTATGGCTTTAAAGCTGTACTGACAGTCCTGCCAGAGGTGGCCAAAGTGGATGAGAGATACAGGCAGGGGAACTGGTTAATACAGAAATAGACATCTTTCCTTCAATAGCAGGGACTTCCTAAAGTCTACAGTATCTGACCTCAGGTATCAACTAGATTCCTAACTAAAAAAGAATGAAACTTTTGAAGTCTTTGCACTTTGAACCTATGCCTCACTTGTAATCTGCAAATGAAGCAAGGCAGGCATAATAACTCTTTCTTTGAACACTAGATTACTTTCTGCATACTGTTTTGTATAAATCTGAGACTGAAAATTATCTGACTTGAACTTATTAATTGCAGGTTGCCTTCCTATCCATTCTTAATAGGAAGGTGATTTTGTTAGCCACAGAGATTAGAGAGTGTATTTAACACTCTGTGTTTTGCCCACTTGAAGCCTTTATTCAGTCCTGGTTAGCAGACTTATGACATAAGAGTTTTGATTTGACCAGTATTGCTTTCAGAAATTGCAAGGCAGGAAAGCCACCTTTATCTGGTTCCTAGAACAATATCAATTCTTTGCATAATGTAGCTAAGCATTTTAGCATCAGCCTCTTAGTGAGACTTGGTCTCTAACTAGATTTTATGGCCCTGTAGTTTGCTGGGTTTTTAATTACTTATATGTAATTTAGAGGAAATGGGTACTGAATTAGCCATATGACTTAGTGATAACAAGGGTGTTTATGAGTTTAATAAAATAATGTGAACCAGAAAATTAACTGCATGAGAGAGACAATGCAGTGCTCACATACTTACCACAGCCTTATCCTCATAGGATCAAGAAATGAATAGTCTTCAGAACTGGGCTAAACGTGTTCTTGAGCTTGAAGAAACAGTGACTTCTTTGCAAAAAGAGCTTGAAGAACGGAAAAAGCATTTCTTTGTAGAGGAATCAAAACAGCAGAAACCCAGGAGAGGTTTGCTGGCTAACCTGAAATCCACAGTAGCATCCACTGCTAGTACACCTCTTGGGAAAGGCTGGGGCAAGTATGAAGGGGCTTCACCCTATTCAAGAAAACAAGTACTGTTGCCTCATAAAGCAAAAGAATAATATTTGATAAATCAAGGTGTGCAATTACTGGGCTTCTTTATCAGTCTTAAGCTGTTGGTAGCTCTCACTCTTAGATGCTATCTTCACCGTCATGTTGACTGACAGAAAAATGTTTAATACAGAACTTTTTTAATTGAATCAGGGTTGAGTTTAGAGCTATAAAAGTTTAGGTCTAGACATGTGCTTTTACTGTTGATATAGGGATGTGATTTGAGAAATATATGTATTTTAATTCTGGAGTAACTGCTATCATGGTCTTCTGTACTGGTAAATGTGTAGTTCATGCAAAGTAGGATGTCCCTCATCTGCTGTTCATTATGTTTTAAAATTACTTTATTTCATTGCTGATTCCTAGAAATCAGATGCCTTGTGAACTTAATCCCAAGTAGCTAAAATAGCATGGTTCTTCAGTTTATATTCTGGTTCTGACCTGGAGACTCCCTTCTTGAGACCAAACTAAGCAAACTGCTAAAGAAGGCAATGAAATGAAATCTTATCGGGCTCCTTGCTATTTTTCAGCTAACTTGGCTTTGTAAAGAATTTTTTTTAATATAATTTGAATTTCCACTAGGAACATGCATTAAACTTTGAAAAATCTATTTAATAAAATTTTCCATTGCTAAATTCAGCTCTGACTCATCATTTCATATATCAGCAAACCAAGATAAGGAACGATCATAAAATTAGAGCCCAAATAATGACAGTGATTGATATAGGATGATCTTGAGTTGAAAGAATCATATCCTTGATTATATTACTTAGCTTTTATCTAGTAGCTTAAGGATGGAAGAGTGGAGCATGATAAAATTTGAAATAGTTTTCTTAGAGCCCTTTCAGTCAGTGAAAGTGAGGGGTTTTTTAACTGCTGTGAAAGTACAATGCCTGTAACTGCTGGAGGCTTGCTGGGGAATCTGTAAGTAAATTGGATTGGTGTTTCTCATAGTGGAAGGGGGACCGAGTTCAAAGCAAGAACCTCACCCTCCCTGGGGAGACAGTAGGTGGTGCAGCCTTCCCGTGTGACAGGGAGCACAGCCCTTCTCTGCTCTGACTCCTCTTGCCAGGTCGTTAAGAGTTTCGGGTTGGTCTGTGATCAGTTACCACTTTGACATCTATTTAACAAGGCTGTTGCACTTCAGCCACTGCTTTTCTTGTGTTTTGAACTGTTTCTGTTAAATACAGGGTTATCTGGCTTTAGTAGTTCTGAAGGCCTATAATCCCTGCAAGGTAGAATTTCTAAAATATTTTTCTACTCCCACATAAACTATTCCAGCTATTAAAAAATATTTTGGTGTAGTTACATGAGACACTGAGTGTTGATCCCTTGTATAAGAAAGCTGTTATATACAAATTGCTTTAGGAAAAGCAATTCAAACAGAAGTTAAAAAAATCATCAGAACAGGCTAATACTGGAAAATTTCCCTAATACCATTTTAAACTACCTAGTGCTACACCTTGGCAGCCTATTTAGCCACTTTAGCAACTTTATGTAACACTAACTATAACCTCCTATTCCCTGAGCAACTGTTCTTTCTATGCTCCCCCTTACTTCCCGGAGCTCTTTGGCTGGCTACAGGAAATGGTTTGAAAGACAAAGTTACATTATCTTGCACTTTTTTTTTTCTTTTTCTTTTTTCTTTCAGTCTTAAAATAAAATGAAGCCTGTAGTGAAGTACTGGCCAGTACTGAACTGTTAATGTTTTCCCAAGAGTTGCTAAAGGACAGTGTAGCTATTACATTAAAGGCTTTTGAGAAGCTTTCAAGGATAGCTGAGGGCTGGTTCTTCTCTTCATGCCCTCCAGGACAACAGGAAACCACAAGAAGGATGCAAAAATGGTTGGTTTGGTCCTTTTCAGTTTCTCAAAGGTGACTGGATGTAAGGAAAACAGAATCCATTAATCTTGGTAGTGGTGATAATCAGACATTCCCCTGTTTCACATGAAGCTGCCACTGGATAGAACACCAGCCATCTGTTTTATCTCAAATTACTACCATACAACTTGCTTCAGATTAAGTGTTTATTAAAATTAAAAATCACCATACAATAGAAACTATTTACATATTTAACTGATAGTCTGTTTAAACTGCACAGTTTGACTGAAGGAAGCCACTGGAAAAGAAAAGCCATGAATACTTCTGCTGCTGAACTTCAACTGCAGACACACTGAAGCTTTATCAGAGAGGTTTTAAGCTTCTGCAAAGTACCATTTGCCTAAATAACTGGGCTGAAGGATGGCAAAGATGTGTACTGGGTTTCAGTTGTAAGAACCAGTGTCACTTTGAAAAAGAAGTAATCTGTGCTGTGGTTACATTGCAATTGCACGAGCTCATCTGTTTGGGTAAGTAATTTGATAGAACAATTCAATGTAAAGAGCTTAGCAAATTGCATTCACTTTAAGAACTAGATTTGTAATACTGAGCAACAAACTACAGTGTCACTGCAATGTAACTTGATATCCTATTGCATGTTTCCACAAATGGTTTTTGATAGTGCTAGAGCTAGTTTTAGCTTTAAAACAGATTTGAGGTTAGTTGATTAAAGCAGCAAAAATATAAGGAATATTCTTGAATAACCACAGATAATTAAAAATGAAGATTAAAATATTTTCACTGGTAACAGTTTCAGTGACTGCAATGAAAGTATTAACTTCCTTCAAAATCCTGTGCTTTTCCATGGACTTCAGCTGATGACTTTGGCCTTGTGGGAAGCTGAAGGTTGAACACAGAGTGAGATGTGCTGCCACGTCTGCAGTCATGTGTGTTCATCTTGCACTTCTGCATCTGTCACGGTTTTGCAATGCTTTGAAAATGATTTTACATTTAGGGTTTTACAGCAGTAAAACAGAACTTTTTTCAGTGTGAAGAATTACATACCTAACTCTTCCTCAAAGGAAACATTGACACTGTTTAGAAAGTCTTACAAGAGCTGACAGTATGCCTGATACTAATGTGAAATAACAAGGATATAAAAATAATTTTTGCAATATGCTGTATTTCAAAAAAGATGATTTAAGAACATTACCATGTCTTAAATCTGTAAGTTCTCCTTTGTGACTTTTTCTTTTGAAAACAGCTGTTCATGCATCCTCTCAAACCTTTTATCAAGGTCTCCTTGTAACATGTTGCATGACAGATCCTAAGAAGGTCTTGCCAAGCTCTACCGGGGCACGACTGCTTTCCTTCCTTCTGCCTCCCCACCCCAAAAAGCCTGTTTGCTTTGGGGTGTTCCTACAGATGCAAAACACGGAGGCTTTAAAGAGAACTTGAAGTTTTAGAAGAACTGTTTGAACCAAATAAAAACATTTTTATTTCTCTGCAGAATTATTCTTTCCTTCAGCATTTCAGCTTCCACACTCAGTTAAGACATCTGAATTCATGAAGTAACTGGTTTGAGCAGTCTGTCCTAAAGATAGTCTGTGCCAATGATCTATGGCAATAGAAAAAGTGTTCTTTGTTCTATGGCTGCTGTTGATACTGCCCTTCTGTTGCTGTGTAGAAGTCATCAAGCACACTCTGTAGATAATCAAACGTTGGCCTTTCTTCTGCTTTGTCTTTCCAGCATGTTTTCATGATATCGTAAAGCTCAGCTGGGCAGGTTTCCATGCGTGGCATTCGGTACCCACGCTGAAGAGCAACCATCACATCTGAATTGCTCATACCTTCAACAAAAAAAAAAAAGAAAAAAGATTTGATGAAATTATCTCCATTCCTAGAGAAATTGTTTTTTCTTTTTTTCACTTCACTACAACGATCTTCACCCACTAGTACGAGACCCTTGCTACTTATTAAAGGTAGCTCCTAGCCTGAGTTCAATTAAACAAGGTCGAGGTGTGCACCAGCAATTAGGGACTTGCTCTGAAAATCCTGGTGGGAACATTTCCATTTCTGCAGTTGATCATCACAACCTCTTTAGTATCAAGTCTAACACGACTGTGGGAAAAATCACAATTCTTGTTTCCAGAACCACCTCTGTTCTGTTCTTCTGACCACTCCTGCCCCCACTTATTCTGCTTCATGTGGTGTTGTGATTCACGTGGTGTGTGCCAGCTTGCCCTGGCACCAGCCTTTGTGTCTAGCTGCAGAGCTACTGCTCTGCTTGCTGCAGACCTGTCCACTCTGAGATGGAGAGCAGCCTCCCTGTTTGACCATGCTGCTGGTCACCCTGCCCCCACCCTTCAGGTTTTCTTCTACATCAGCTTTTGTGTAAGTGCTGCTGAATGCAAGATACTGGACAGTCACTCATGAAACCATTAATTGTAATAGGCAATTTCCCCTCTTGTCCTATTCCTGTCATGCAAAACCATCTTGCCAGCTGTGCTGAGCTTTGCCTTTTTCCCCTGCTATGGTTTTCTTTCAGAGGATAAGAACTGTAAGTACCAGCAGTGCATCCTGAGTCTCACATGCCAGCTAATGTCACATGAGAGAGTCCTGCTCTGGAGTCCATCCTCCACCCCCCTTTTCTATTTCCTGTCACCCCTCCCCTCTTTATCAACCCCTTGAGAAACCGGATCACAGAATAATTTCAACACCTACTCTCAGAAGGTCAGCTACACTAGGGCCAGCTTTTGCTATTTTAGGCTCAGCACTTCCTACCCAGAAACCTGCCTTTGGGCTTGTCCCTTCCTCTGCAAATCTAATCGACCCAGTGGTTGCATCGCCTTCTCTGGACACGACTCCCTTCTGTACTCAGTGACAGCTGGTTGTCCTGATAGCTGGACATGCAGGAAGCACCTGTGCTTCAGCCCAGAGATTTGCATTCACCAGAGAAGGCTTTCCCTTCTGAGAAGGGTACCCCAGACCCCACAGCCACTGGCCACTCCTCCGGCTAAATGCTCCGTGTGGTGCAGTTCTGCCTGAGACTTACAGCTCCTCATGCTTTTCTCAGGCCATTCAGCCTCTGGTCAGGTGCACGCAGGACAGGCTCCTGCACACACCAGCTCCCCAGAGGTGCAGGGAGAGCAGCTCTGCTCGGCTGAGAGCAGGCAGGATGGGTCCTGCTCTGAGCAAGGTCAGCAGTGGAGATGCAGACGTGGTGCTCCCCTGAACCCTCGGTGACTCTGCAGCAGAGTCTGTGGCTGCAGACTGCGCAGAGCTCTGTATGTATTATCTGACTGCTGTGGCTGTGATTTAAGCCACTTGGCAGGTAAGGACACATTTGAATTACAACCAAATGACAACTTTATCCAGTATAACTACTTGGATTATTCAAGATGACCATAGTTCATATAGCTGACATCAGTTCAAGCCTGTTGGCTTTAAGCTTTTCCAAAAACACCCTCAGCCATGTAATCTGAGTCTGGATCAAAGTGCTTACTTTGGGCACGTCTTTTGTATTTTCAGTTCCTCTTTGGAAGAAGGGAAGTTTTCCTAATACTGCCCATGAGCAGAAAAGAACTATTTTGAAGTAGTGGAAGGGCATGTTGTCACAGAGTAAGGAATTACTGCTATATAGAGACAAATTAAATACAGGAAGAAAGTCAATAAAGCATTTTATAGAGAACAGTGATCTGACTGCTTGAGCTTAAAGAAATTGATTGAATATAACATATGCAGTAAAACAGTTATTCCTACCATACAAAATCTTAGTTAACTGTGCTGCTATGTGAAAACTGCTGCTACTGGGCTTTTGTGCAGAATGGGCATGACTTTTTGGGTTTAAGTACTTTATAGGATTGTGCTTGGATCTGTTGTCTGCAGGACCGATTGTTACATTCTGAATGCTGAGGACAAAGCCTGTGTTTCTGCTACCCTGCAGGAAAACTGTCTGTTTAATAACCATTTGAGTTCAGAAGCAAAAAAATGAAAATACTTTTATCAGTATCCCACAGTAAATAAGTAATGTACACACTTCCGTGTGTTTGAGATTTTATTTAAAACCAAATGGGTTACCCACAGTCCAAGCAGTATTCTCAAAATAGCTCCTTGTCTAACTTTACATTTTAAAAATTATTTCAATTTTTTCTCTTTGTAGCTAAAGAATTACGTGTCTTACCATATCTACATCCTAATCAGTAACAGAAATATATCCCACGTACATATTTATTACACTTAAACCTTCTTGAATGCTAAGTTTTGGCACATATCTCTTAATTTATGCTGTGGTACCTGTTAGGCTTCACAAAGACACATTTCTTTGTGTTAGGGCCTGGGAAATGATGTGAACACAGTGATATGGAGGAAGAATCCCACTGTACAGAAAGGGTCATACCTTGTGAAGAATAGCAGACATAACTGGAATGCAAGTATGGATGTTGCCACTACTGACATACAATATAATCACCCAGAAATCAGGTTTTAACAACAATTTCAACTTATGTGCCCAGAGAATCAGACACTTGTTTCTTATTTCAGAGACAGTTCCTGAAACTGTAGTTCCACTATTAGCTTTGAGTTTCTCAGGAAGAGAAACAGCTGTTGGAATTTAAGAACAAAGATCGCAAAAGCTCCAAGTTTCTTGGCTAGAAATGCTTCCTACCAAGTTGCCTGCAGGTATTAGCTACTTGCCAGTTTCAACTCAAACTGTTTCATATACAGCTATATGCTGAATACTCTGGTTGCTAGAGCTGGTTAATAATTGAAAATAATATTTTGAAGCATTCTCATTAGAACTGAAAAATCAATTTACTGTTTCTCTCCAGTGGCTGCTGGTTACAACCTATCACCAGGTTACAATTGCCGGGCTGGGGTAATTTTCCCAAATCTGTCACATCTCTTCATGTAAAGTAGATTGGTCACCCACGTATTTTGCTGTGATTCTGATCGTCAGAATCAATGTTCAGTCTAACAGGCTGTTTCAATTTATACTTCTATTTAAAATAGATGTATATCTCTCTTCCATTTTAATGCAAGCAATACCTGCAAACTATTAAAATCTTCCAATATGCAGTCAAGAGCCTTCCATTTCTAACTGCTGGTCGACAAATGAATCCACAGTGCATGGAGTATTTATGGTGCTCATAAAAATTCTCCCACATTTAAAAAAAAATATTGCCCAGACTTCCCCTAGAAGAGAGATTTTCCCACAGCAGTGCAGCAGTACCACGTCTGCTGTACAGATTGACTTTGTTCTTAAAATAAAGCCATGATATGGCTTATGAAGGTAAAGAAAGAGCAGACTTAGCTGCAGAATTAAGTATTGGACTGAGTATTGTATTTCTGTAGTGCTGGTTTCCAGGTGAGCTTGTAGGTTTGCTCAGAGAAGGACAATTTTCTAAGCAGAAACTCTTTAGAAATAATCTTGTGAGCCCAGCTCAGGGCAGGCAACTGTCTGTACACACAGGCAAGTGCTAATGGGGAAGAAAGGTATCTTGACTGTGGGAAGAGCCACGCCTTACTTGGCTGCACACAGCTCCCGCCTGCTCCTTCCTTCAGACATGAGCCCTGTTTGAAAAGGGCTTTGGGAGGACCTGCTGCGCTGTCAAATATTTCATAGCCCTCACCTACAAACTGACCCAGAGCACCGAGCTGTGCTAGCAGCCCTATCACCTCTTGAAGTTTAAAGGGGCTAGTCTTGAGCTTAAGTGTTTTCCTGGCCTAGAACTGTGCTGTGAGAATGTCTGGTTTGGCTCTACCTCTTGCATGGGAAGTCACTATGTTCTTCCATAACAGCGTAAAGTTGGCTGCCATCACCCCTTTCCTGCTGCCCAAGTTCCGTGGGATTTCCCATCTCCCTGTGCCCAGAGGTGTTCAGCCTACTGTCATTTCAGGGACCTGGGTCTGCCTCTTGACCATCTCTGGCAGTTCAGGATGCAGAATTCCACCTGCTCATGAAGTGGTGAAAATGTTTTCAGTGTTTAAACAGCAAGAGCTGCTGCACTGGAAGCACTGGGAAAGCTTTGCTTGGATGAAATATCTGGTCTCCCTTTCCTGTCAGGATCCCAAGGCTCTTCTCAGAAGTTACTGTGCCTATGAGATGTGCAGCACAGGTGAACATGGCTGTACTTTCCCCACTGGCCCACAAGAGAAGGGAATTTGGGGCAATTTGCCATAACCTCAGTAAGCTTAAATGAATGCAATCAGTTGCCCAGAATTAATCATCTATGCCTGAGATGTAACAATTTTATGCGCATAAAAACCCCTTTCATACAAGGTGTCTCTGTGTGCTGGAAACATTTATATATATTTTGTTTAAGAATGTAAAATGAAACATGAAGCACATGACCATCTCACAGCTACCTAATGCAGCTCCATTTGATGTGCACACCTCTGTAGCCTGGTACCTGACTGTATGGAACAACAAATAGTAAATATTCCTAGTGGTACCTCAACACTGCGTTAGGGTCTGCTTTCATGTTTGTTTAGGCTAGCTAGCACTGACCAATTATTACAGCCTATTTGCTTGTGAAAACATGCTTTCTTAGTATCTTCACATATGATGTTATTAAAATCCCCAGCAGCTTACACAGCGCTGTCAGAACCTGCAGCACTGCATCCTCGCCATGGGACTGTGCTTCTGTCCACAAAGCAGGGATGTCACAAATGCAGGGCCTGCATTTGCTGCAGCTGTAGCACCTTTAGAATATAAACAAATGACTGTATGCCCATGGTGCCTTTAGTCTGTTTGCTAAAATTTACCCTGGAGAGGCACGTGCCTTACACATACAGTGACTAAGTTTTCAAAGCAGTAAGATTACCTGTAAGACATTTTTCCAGTCATTGGTGTCACCACTGTCAGATGCCAGCTCTTTCCCTGAATATTTTCTTTGCTTTTTAGCACCAAAGTATAAATAGAGAGTAAAACCACAGGCCCATACCTGGATAAGGAATCTTTCCATATGTAACAATTTCATACAGGAGAATCCCGAATGACCACACATCAGATTTAATAGTGAAAGATCCATAGTTAATTGCCTCTGGTGCTGTCCATTTAATAGGGAATTTTGCACCTAAAAAAAAAGTACAGTCTCAAACAGTCACTTTAATCCATTTCACCTTCAGACACAGATGCAAAAGCAGTAGCAAGACATACCTTAAAAAGTATCTTAAATTACTGTCTCTCATATCTAACTGATTCCAGAAATTGCCATATAAAAGCAAACTCCTTTCAGTTAAATAAAAACAGTCAGGCAGCCTTTGTTGGGAATACTACATTAATTCTTTTGACAACGAGAAGTAATACCAGCAGAGTCTCTCTAAGCCCTTTTTAGCCTGCTCTAGCATTCTGGCACAAAATACCAGGTGAGCTAGGAAACCTTTCTGATAGCAGAAAACACATCAAAGAAACTTGACATAAAAAATTTATAACGTGAGAAGTTAATTTAATCAATATACAATCTCCAGAGCTAGCTAAAACCCACAGATACGGGTCTGTACCTCTGAAAACTGCTTAATCAGACCCTTCCCTCTGATCTATTGAATTACTGTAACTCAGTGACTGCTGAATAGCTCATCTTCCTTTAATCTCAACTGTAGTGCATTGTTCTCTTTCTTCCTCATACTTCAGCTCTTCCCCTCTCGCCCTACATTGCCACAGTTTCCATCCAGACTCTGTGAAAACCTGAGGTGGTGCCTTTAAAAGGAGAAGGGGAAAGCCAGCCAACAAACCACTCTGGAAAGTTACCCTTATGCACGGAAGCATAAATAAAAACTTTTCACTACAACCAGCAGTGCACTTCTTGAAAGGATCCCTGACAACATCAGCAAAACACTCACGGCACACCCCAGACACACACCTTCCATAGCACGTTTTTCCTCTTGCCTCTGTTACCTCCCATCCGTGTGCTGAACAGGGACATGACCCAGCCTTTCAGTGTTCCCTACAGAGCTGCTGAACACACAAATCAATGCTGCAGCTCCTGAAACGGCTTCCAAAGGTAACCAGTTCTGCTAAAGCTTTTCTTGTTACCAGCAACTACACCTGCTAGGGTTTCTTCCTGTCCCTAAGTGAAAGGAGGTCCACATGGCACTTAAGGATGTTAAGAGAATGTAAGATCACAGTTTCTTGGCCTTTAATTCTGTGAGATGGAAGCTGCGACTGTGCAATTACTTTGTTCAATTTAGAAAAAATTGTGTGCAGTTCAGTACTCTCAGTTGTCTTTGTCTTTCAAATTTACTTAAAATAAACTCGTCAGAAAGCCCGGGCACCACAGAAGGGTTATTGGTTTCCTTTATTCGTTTTAGAAGTTGTTGGCATTAGAATGCTGCCCCTAGGAAGCTGTTAATGCACTTTCTGTCCTTGGTGACCATACTGCTGTTAGACACAGCCTCACTGCCTCCCAGAGGCTGAAGTTTTAAAGACAAAAATAAAAATACATACCTTCCCTTGCTGTGTATTCATTGTCTTCGATGACCCTCGCTAGTCCAAAATCAGCAATTTTGCACATCAGTAGGTCTGAAACCAGAACATTCGCTGCTCTCAAATCTCGATGGATGTAATTTTTTCTTTCTATGTATGCCATTCCTTCGGCAATCTGTAACCAAAAGAACAACTATTTTGATATTTCAATACCATACAGCTCCATTAGCAGGTCTGACCCCTCTTTCTTCAAAGGTATCAGCAAAGCCACATCCCTTTATTCATTATTGGTGTCCCAGGAGCATTTTTTAGATGGAAGCCAGGAAAGGGGGATTGCCATGGAAAACCTATGTGCAGATCCAGTCCTGCAAAACTCTGCTTACAGTAGCAGCTCTGAAAGAATTATTTGGGTGAGTAACAGCTGGCAGGATCAGATACATATGAAAGACATTTCCTGAAACAGAATCTTGAATAAAATGTTCCCAAGGTTTATATTAAAATATCCTCTTTCCTAAATCATTAACCAGTTGATTTTCTAAATACTAAGAAAATAGAAGGAATTAATCACTTAGGATACAGGTGTTCTGATGAAGCAGGTACTGATAAAGTGCAGAGAAAGTTAAGAAAACCCACCAATTTTCTATTTACCCAGTATAGGCCTGGACAATCAGGAAACGTTACTAAGATAGGGGAAACAAATTTATTTTCTTCTACAACAACATGTACCTGTTCATACATGAGGAGTGTTTGGCAACAGCTAGTTCTCAGATAGTATCATAAGTAAATACAATCTGCATTTCAGCAGCCCAAATTGATTTCCAAACCAAACTAAAGAGGATTAATATAGTCAAAATACGCACAAGGGATGATTTTTTTCCCAGGCTACCTTTTCGTTTTTTTCTGAAGAAAAACATTTTCCTTTTCAGGAAAAAAAAAAAAAAGAAACTGAAATAATAGTTTCTAAACTCAGAGCAATAAAACTGATGTGTAGACTGTATTCTGTCCAAAAGTTTAAGAGGAGCTAAGAAAAAAGAAGAAGAAACCCTGTGCTTGGGAGCCATCAGTTTTTATCTTTCTTGTGAGACTGGTGATGGGACATTCCCAGCCAAGGGCCATGGTTCCACCTGTGGCACAGGTACCTTTCTGGGATGTCTGTGGGTGGGTGGGTGACAGACCCCTCTTGGCCACATGATTTGGGGAACAGCCAAGCCCTCAGATTTGCCAATGGAGCAGCAGTAAAGCAGTGAGGGTCCTTCACCAGTGCCAGTCCCTGGCACCTTCATCACAGGCTCTTTCCTCTCCACCTCAGGAGCAGACAAGTGCACGGATCCCTCCTCAGTGCCAGAGGTGCTCCTTTCAGCTGTGCAGCAAAGCAGGCAGGCGCAGCTGGCCAAATCTGAAGAGAACATTAACATCACTTCTGCTTATTCGTTTTTAAAAAGTCCCCATGGGGTACTGCCAAGGCACACTCTGCCACCACTTACAACACAAAACTACACTGTCTTTGTTCCTCTTTTTCGGTTTAAGCAATGGAAAAATAGAGCCACTTGCCCTCCCACTTCCTTCCACTGCAAACCTCTTCTTGCAGGCAGATATTTCTTCAGAGAAGTGTGACATTGCCCTTGTACAATGCAGGGGGGGTTCTCACACTAAACCAAGAAAAAACCCTGATGAAGAGAATGAGCAATGCCTGCATTTCACATTTTCTAGAAATAAGTAAAACATTTAATAATGAAGGAAGTAGCTACTAGAGAATAATTGCCACAGAGAGTCTTATTAAGGACTTACAGACACAACAGAAGAGCAGTATTTAATTTAGAGTCTGCTCTGCCTGTCTCTCCTCCCCATGCCATTACTTGGGTTTGGGGAGGAAGCAGAGATGAAAGGGAAGGTTTTGCTGTAAGATTGGTGCTGAGGTTGGACTGGCCAGCACGGCACTTACATCCTAAAGGCAGACGGGTCTGGTAATGCCACCAAAAATACATCAAACACCACAGAAGAATCAGCTTCCCTCCTTCTTCCCTGCACAGATTTAACATTTGGGTAGACTGCTGGATAGGGAATGAAGAATCACTTCACAAAAGAAACATTTATGATCGTGATATTTATTTTCCAAGTCCAACCAAGAAAAGCCACTGGAAAGATGATTTTATTTCCTTTTTTGTGCTAGATTCACTGAAAAATGCAGAACATTCCAAAGTAGGAAAAAATTAACAGAACAGCAAGGGATTTTGAATGGGAGAAGGAGGGGAAACACAGTAGCCAAACAATTGAATTCACATATCTGGTCATGTTAAACCTTTGCTTATGGGAAAAGAAAGAAAAAAATTGAGATTTTTTGATCGAGGGGATGGGTGTCAGAGCCCACGTGATAACTTCTAATGATTATTGTTGGGTTTTCATTGCCAAATGAAATGTTAATGCTAGAGAAATTCACATGAACAAAAGAAAATTAATGCCTTTTCCCCCCTCTTTTAATGATCATTGGTACCTGTCACGACTGTTCAGCTACATGTAACTTCTATTCAGGAGCAGGATGGGAAAGCTAATTTGGGCTTCAGGAATATGTTTTGTGGCCTTTAAAAGAGAATTCTGCCTACACTGCACAAGTGTCACGGCCAAGAAGGAGCAGTTCCATGTCACCATTAATGAACTACTGACACACTTTTAGAAATACCCAAATTAAATCCTTTTGAAAACAACCCAAACAAATCTCTACGTACTAGGAACTATGCACCCAGGGTAAGAATGAAAGAAAAGTTATCCAGGAGAAATACATCACTCCATAAGCCAACCTCTGTAACTGTAAAGCTTCAGCTAAAAGTCACGGTGGGTGTGGGACAGTGGCCTCAAAGCTACTCCCAGCTGCCCAAGTGGGATGCTCGGGCCCACAACTTGGTGGGATGCTCCTGCCAAACAGGTGAAGCAGCCCAAAAACCAGACTGGAAACAAGTGCAAAACACTTAGGGGGGACACAGGCATCTTGTTGGTGCATTTTAAGCAGAGGAAATAATGGAGCATATCCTGAGTTTTGTGCTTCCTTAAATCTGGTAATTCTCTCACTTCCTAGGGAGAAGCCTCACTAAAAACAGTCTGCAGCTTCGAAAAGTTTGAAGTGGAAGTGTTATTGATCTGGACAGGGCCGTCTTTGGTCTGGGATCAGCCTTTCAACAACTGTACCTTTCAAAAATGTCCAGATGCGTAATAAAATAAAATCTACTTTTTGATCATAGTTTTCAAAGAAGACAGTTCATCTTCACATGACTCTTTGTCTATGAAGAGGGTGTGGACCCTTTGTATCTGGCCATTGAAAACTGTTGCAAAAGACACATATCTTCAAATGATACCCCAGTGTAATAACAATTTTCAGTTTGCAGCAGTGCTTATCCTAAAGGTGAAGTCAGGAAAGGCTGCAAAATCATATTCCTCTTACCCCAGTCAAGCAGATATGTAGTCAAAGCAGACTCACAAGGAAAAAAGTTATTATAAAAGTAATGTATACAATTATGCACTGGAACATTAGACTGTATCATTAAAAATCAAAGAAGCCTGAAAAGGAATACACAGTGGAAATGTCACAGCACCAAATGAGACTTAAAATTAATCATAATCAGGGTATGACTTTCTACTATGACTTTAAAAGAGAGGGTAGAGAGGGATTAAAACACTGCATCAAAAATCTCTTTTAGTTTTATTCAAGGTTTACTATTATTTCAATGGCGCCGCAGCCTTAGAAGGCAGAAAGAAGTTGCCAGTCAGGCTGTAGATCATAGAAGAATTAATGAAAGTATCAGCACTGCATGGGGAAGAAGAAAGACTGGTTTTAGGACAAAGCTTTGACCCTTTCGAAAGCTATACCATGAGTTTGTTTAGTAAAAACAGGTATCACTTTCCTGACCACAGCCACTGTGCACGTGTGTGTCCTGCATGGAAGAGAACGGATTTGCGTAAGAAGCAGGAAGAGTTTCCAGGCACACAAGGTTCGCGGAATTCGTGTCGTACGTTTTCAGCATGTCTCATCAAACAGGAACACTTATGAATTCAAGAAATGCGAAACAAAGAATTGGAGGCTCTTCTGGTAAATTGCCTCTGGGGCATGACAGAAACCAAGTAGTAAAATCCTGCGTTTTCCAGTTGCTTTAGAGCTGAAGCAGCCAGGCTGGTGCTGACTTCTCCGGGAGATGCCACAGCTCTGCTCTGTACTAAAGCCAATACTATGTGCTCGAAGGTATGTTTGCAAAACTCTGTTTCCCTTAAATCATTCTCAATTCAGACACTTCTAACATTCATCTCCAGTGGATAAAACTGTCTTTGCCAGGGCATAGCCAACATTAAATTCCCCGAACCCCCACTCATATGCACTGATTAAAACACCAGAGATACCTCCAGCTCTTGTCAGGGAGCAGGATGCTTTAGAAACTGAGCTGGACCACCTTCCTAGCAAGCATTTTCTTGCCATCTTTTCTGCAAACTTAATTTCATAAATTGTGGCCATTAGTACAGAAAGAAATGCATCAAAACCCAGAATCTACAGCTTTAAGTTAAAGTAGGCACCAGATGTATGTGTAACCCAGTAACAGCTATCTCTGCCAAAAATGCCCATCAGCATGTGTGTTCAGCTAACTAGACAGCAAAGTCAGTATTGCAGAGCAGGACTGTATTTGATCACTTGCTTGAAAAACGCTTACTTTTAAAAAGTTGTTTATGTCACCAAGAGGAGCAGTCCTCATTTTGCAAAGTCAGAATGTTTCACCTCTTGCAAACATATTTTTTTCAAGACTGTTCAAGGCAAAGGCGTAATGAACTCAGTGAGTGGGGCACTAAACAACAGCCTGGCAATGCAAACAACAACCCACAGTGCTCTTCACTGGGAAAATCAGCTTCAGGTAGGGTTTACCTGTAGTATGCTCTTCAGCCAGCTAACAGTCACAGAGACCACATCCTCCTCTCCCTTTCTCCCATCTCCAGTCTCTCCTGTGTCATGTAACATCACAGATGTATGAAGGCAAAAATAGGTTAATGCTCAGCTACCATTTTGTGCATTTTCAGTGCTCCTGAGAAGCTGGGATAGCCTGGCAAACTGCCCTGCTGAAATGGTGTGATCAGAGAGGAATGAAGAGCTCAAGCGTGTGTCCACCAAGAAAAAAAAAATCCTGGTCTTAAATAAGAACTTCACCACAAGCTTCCTTCCATGTTATTTTTAACCTCTTCTGAAACACATCTCTCCAAATTTCTTTCCCCTTAGCTCTGCAGAGAGGTTAACACCACTTCTGTAAGAATAAATTAGTGTTCCATTTGTACAAACCAGAGTCACACCAAAAATACTACACACATTTTGTGTTCTCCTTTATACACAGCCTAAATTCTGGAAAAATGTGATCCATAGGTTACCTTAGCAGAGGTCTGAAAAGATTTTTGTCCATCTTTTGCACTAAAGACCCATCAATTAACATTCGGACTGTAAGAGAAGACCGGTGGAACATCTGCGTTGGTCAGAGGGAAATCTCTGGTCTGCAACCACACACATGCAGCCTGCAAGTGTATTCCACACAGCCCTGTTGTCACACAGGGCGTTAAGGGCTCTTTACAAATGTGCTCAAAAAACCCTACAAATTCTTTCCGTAAGAAAAATCCTGGTATCTCTGTTCCAAAGTTTTGTTTGGGCCTCAGCCAGAAATCCTCAGAGAGGCATTCCTGAGCATCCCTTTAGGATCACTGCAAGTCAGTCTCAGGAGTTTCTGTTGATGGTCTACATCTTATATGACAAGAGGGACTTCTCACATCACCTGTGCAGCACAAGGTCCTGGCCTCTGGGGCCATGTGCAGGAACGGGCTCTGAGAGGTTGCTGTCAGATCAGGGTGACAAGTGATGTCCATTTGAAGTGACCTGACCTTCAAAGCTTTGTGAATGGCAATCTCTGACCCCTGTTATCTTGAAGTGATTTACCCAAGTTGTACACAGAGCTGCTCTCTAGTTCATTACCCTTTTTAAGCCTTAAATTTCTAAAAACACAGTATTAATTTTAAATGAACACAATATGCCTAACTCCAATAAAAGGTCTGCTGTGAAACCGCATGTGCTTTTCTCTTCACATCTCAGGTCTCCTTTCATATCACTGCTCACAGATATTCTTTCCTCCCTTGAATTTTACACACTATTTTCAAAGCTACCTTTTATTTTCTTTTCTGTCCACTATTATCCATCTCTTCAGACCATGACCTGGGATCCAGCAGGTTTTCCACATCTACAAAGCTTTCATCCCACTAAAAATAAATTCTCAAGGACAAAATTACCTAAAGAGTTCAGAAAATTTAGAGAGCCTATACCCACACTAAACCAATAATTACAGCAAAAATAGATCTTCCATGGAGTCTATATGAAATAAAAACCTATATTTGATATACTGAACATCTATATAACAAAATGTGATACATAATATACTATAGAATAGAACAGTTTCAGTGGGAAAGGACCTCCAGCGATCATCTAGTCCAACTGCTTGACCACTTCAGGCCACTTTAACAAAAAGTTAAAGCATATTTTAAGGGCATTGACCAAATGACTCTTAAAATATGACAGGTTTGGGGCATTGATCCCCTCTCTAGGAAGCCTGTTCCAGTGTTTGACAATTCTCTTGCTAAAGAAATACTCCTAATATCTAATCTTATATTTATTTGTATATAATTACATGAAACATTTATATAATATTCTTATTGTGCATTATCGGTATAAATCCCTAATGCTTTATTACATCCTTTAAAGTTTTCCCATCTTTCCTCATGGGTTATAACAAGTTAATGTAATAGGGTACAACAATCTGTAAACTCTAATGCATGATAAAACAACCTCAAAAGGTTGGTTAACAATAACCTACCAGAAATGCCATCATTACCTACTACTAACATGAAGTACAAGCTGTAAAAGCAGAATTATTACTCTGTTTTTGTTACATGCCTCCCTGGACACGTAATTCTGATAACTGTCCAAGACAAAACACCGGGCTCTGTGACCTTTGATTCAGGCTTTGACACACAAATCGCTCTGGAGTCTCTCTCTACAGGTTTCATTTAAGATGGAGATAACTTGTATATTTTGAAACAATCATCCTGGTTCATAAACCATGTACTAGTACCTGAAAGATCATTTCACAATAGTTTACCTAAGAATTTGAAACCAAGAAGAGTACACTGAGGTTGAGAGGAGTTTGACCAGTTAACCTAACTTAAGAAGTAAAAAAATGACACATTTATTAACGCTGAAGGAATCTGCTAAGCAAAAACTCACAAACTTGTCCTTACACTTTCAACTCCTGGCCACTCAAATTGAAAGCAGCCTTTTCACAAGAAGAGGCAGCTGGGTACTGCTGCCATCTAAGCAGGTCACCAGCAGTATCTATGAGTTAAGCCTAACCACATACTCCCTTTGAAACCTCTTTTATCCATTTCCTCCTTTCAAATGACCATATTTACTCAGAATTGATTTGTAAATTACGGGGTTTTTTTAAATGCAAAAATCTTTAGGATAAAATGGCCCAGTATAAGTTTCAGACTCTGAGAGGAATAACCCCCATTTATTCTGAGCATATTTCTTAAACTTTACCTGAGCAGAGAAGTCGATTAGCTTTGGAAGCAACAATTTACTTCCTTCCTCACTCTTCAGAAAATCCAGCAAACTTCCTGTTAAAACAGAGAAGAATTAAGCCAGTGCAGCTTATTACAAAAATAAAGGTCACACTGGTTCCCCAATTTTCTGGATCACAAAATTGACGCAGTGAAGTGTTTTGATGTATTTTCAAACTGACTACAGTGAGACGGTCGCTTTGCATGATTTAACGACAGGAACACCCAAATCAGAATGTCAGACATTCAAGTTTTGCCATTTTCCTGGCAGTAGAAAACTCCCATCAGACCATCCCTCAGTTCAATGGTGTTGAGTTTGATAACCACCCTACTCTATGGACCATCAGGAAAGCTGTCTAGGAGAATCACATATATCAATCCTTTCCAAGTAACTCAACATTTGTTCATGAAGTTACCAGCAAAATTGTTTGAAAACAGAATAAAACAAGAAAAACTACCACCCAAGAAAATCTGAGAAGGAAACTTTGCATATTTTGTGTAGTAATGTCCTATAAAGTCCTTTTCTAGTAGGGCAGCCATCCTTGCAGGACCATTCCTCACTCATCTTATTACACACACCTTTATCAATTCAAGGCCCATATCAGGCAGCTCCTAAGGTTTGTTTTAATTGCCTTGCTGTGATAATGGAAACAAAAGTTAGGTAGGGAGTCCAAAGGAACCAGAGCGATCCTGGGGGCTATCCTCTGATCCAGAAACAATAGAAAATGCTGCATTTAAGAAAACTGTGAAAGTGGTTTCTCTCACAGATGCAGCGATGAATCATAAAATTAAAGCCTCAGCCCATGTTAAGGATAGATGCTCCTTCCCTTAATATTTGAACATTCAAAAATAACTCTATCATTCCTTTCTTTAAAAAGAAAGGGAACTAGTTTAGGAGAAGCAAAAGAGTTCACTAAAACATTGCTTGCAGACTGTCGTGGTTTCACCCCAGACATCAACCAGGCCCCACGCAGCTGCTCGCTCACTCCCCACCAGCGGGATCAGGGAGAGAACTGGAAGGGTAAAAGGTAGAGAACTCATGGGCTGAGATAAAGACAGATTAATAAGAACAGGAAAAGCAAAAGCCACACCCAAGCAAAGCAAAACAAGGAATTAATTCCACACTTCCCATGGGCAGGCAGGTGTTCAGCCATCTCCAGGAGAGCAGGGCCTCATCACATGTAATGGTTAGTTGGGAAAACAAGCACTGTCACTCCAAATGTCCCTCCTTTCTCTTTCTTCCCCCAGCTTTACATACGGAGCATGATGCCACATGGTCTGGAACATCTCTTTGGTCAGTTGGGGTCACCTGTCCTGGCTGTGTCTCCTCCCACCCTCCCATGCACCCCCAGCCTCCTCACAGTGTAGCAGCCTAAAAAGCAGAAAAGGCCTCGGCTCTGTGTAAGCCCTGCTGAGCAACAACAACACCTCTATATTATCATCACTGTGTCCAGCACAAATCCAAACCACAGCCCCATTCAGCCACTGGGAAGAAAATGAACTCTACCTCAGCCCAAATCAGCACGCACATCCAATGTTTTTCTCACCTTTTGCCATGAATTCTGTTATAATATAAATAGGCTCTTCTTTGGTCACTACAGCATAAAGCCTAACAAGCTTATCATGCTGAAGTGTTTTCATGAGGTTGGCTTCCTCCAGGAAGGCTTGCACAGACATTGTTCCAGGCTTCAGAGTCTTCACAGCCACTTTTGTACTGTTGTGATAGTAACCTACAAGGAGGGAACACGATCAGCGCACTTGAAGTCACTCTGCACCCCACAGTGTCCCGACTAGCAGGAATTTGTAAAGCAGGTGAGGTTGGATTCCAGGAATAGCTAAGAGCCTGAAAGCAAGTGCCAGATGTAGCACAAATATTTATGCTAGAATTCCTTTTTATTTTGCAGCTTATACAGCACTGCAGAGAAAAATGATCCATTCCTTATTTTTAGAAATCAGTTACCTGAAAAAAAATAAAGCAAGCAAATGATCTTACTTCATAACAAGTTTCCATTCACAAGTAGCCCATAAAATACTTGGTTTCAATGAACGCCCACTTAAACTGCCTCAGAACAATAGAGTCCAAGGACTGACTGCAAGATTCTGAAGTATCTTAAATCCCATGATTACACTTATTTTATGCATGCCAGTCTCATGCTTATAATCCTTCCTGTAACCCTTAGTGCTGAAAATGGAGCATTACAGGAAAGTGGAGTCAAATGGTTCTCGTGACCGACAAGGACACACTGCCAGGACTGCAATCCTGCAGTGTTCAGCTCAAGATTTAAAATGTGATAACTTCTTATCACACAGCCCATGCCAAGATTGGAGGAGACTGTGGCTGTGGTTCATTTCTCTGTTTATCAAACCTTCTAATGTAACATTCTAATTATATAAAAAGCAGCTATCAGTAAAGAGAAAAGCAGTGAATTAATTTCAGATTTAAGGTTTTCCAAACATTAAATAAATGTTAAAATAGCATTAAAAAATAGAGTAGCAAGCACTGATCCTGAAGTTTATCTTGTGAAGTCATTTAATTTGAAAAATAAAGAAATAAAAGAGAGAGAAAGAGGGATATAAATGCAGCTTTTATCCCCCACCATACCCATTGCAACATCATCAAAATATTTCTCAGAAGAGGTGAAACTTTCATGACTCAATGAAATAGCCTCATTTCCTTATTCAGCAACAATCCGAACCATCATCATGGTGGACACACCTCTAAATTGGAATCCACCATTTTCTTATGCTATTTATCATCCAGCAAAAGAAATCAGTGGCAAAGCAGGGACCTAGTTTCCAGATCGTAAGTGATTGCTCTAACCACTGCATCTTTTTTGAAGATGGATCATCACTTGAGAAAAGCCACGATGCCAATTACAAAATATTCACCTGCATGATTATTAAATCTATTTTTCCAAACACGGGCAGGTCAAAACATAACAAAGAAATTTCTCTAAGTTATCTAACAGTAAGAAATTACAGCTACAGGTCAAATTTGCTGTTAAAGCTCAGGTATACGATTTATATCTATCAAAAAACCAGATATTAAATATACTTCTCTCTAAGAAGTAGAAAGGTTATTTGTATAATTTCTATATCCCATACCCTAAAACAGAGCATGAGCTTCAGTCTCAGTTTGTTGAATTCTCTAGTGAACATACTAATTAATACAACTATTTCTGTGAAGCACTTACGACCAATACACTTAACATTAACTATGTAACAGTATTTTACATTCACTAAAGATATCCATCAAACTCGGGTCTTTCTTACAGAAAGTTTGCTTTACTACAACACCTCTGTGATCCTGAGGTTTTCTGCTATTAAAAAAGCCTACCCTGACCCTCTGATGGTAACATACAAAACAACTAGCTGGTGAGAGCACTAGAGATAACTGATCTTGATTTCTCTCATGTTCATTTACTTCATCAGGTATTGGGAGGGATTGGACACCAAAACAAGGTGCCCATGAACTCTATGAGCACACTCTATTTCTAACAGCTGCAAAAGAAAACACACTTCCAAAGCACATATTACTTACATTTTAATTCAGAGGTTATTGAATAAGAGAATCTTTTACACCTGAGATGCAAGCGAGATGTGACTCATTAATAAAATACACCATAATGGCTGCATTTGCCTTGTTAACTTTCTTCTTAGCCCTGCTTGAGAATTCTCTTCATGGATTATTAATACCACAGAGCATCATGATTCACATCATATCAGTTCACACTAGGAACAAAAATGCATAAAACATAGACCCTGCTCTTGTGGTGCTGCTCTGGTTCATCACATCACTAAAGCAGCTGCCCAGATGCACTGAATTCCATGGCCTAAAAACCTTTCATAGCATGGGAGGAAGTCAGTCTCTGCAGTTTTAGCTGCTGTTACAAGTCAAATGTGAAGCAAGCAATAGGATGAAAGTCTGAGGAGTGTGTGATGATGTCTCACACAATGAGCCACATTCTTCTCTACATGTTAGAATTGAATCCTACAAAAAATTTAGTGTTCCAGGTATTTATTTTGGAGTTGATTACTATTATTTTGACAGAGTAGTATCTTGCACAGCCAGGTTGTCCCCAGATTCTTGCATGGGCTTCATCAGGCCAAGGTGTTACACGAACTTATAACAGACAGTTGAGGTTGAGCCTACCATCTGAACAGGACTAAAGATGGACAACTTTGTGAACAAGCCTGTAGTACGCAGCTTTCTCCTTCCTCTACTTTTGCAGTGATTCCCTGCAGGGTATACTGAGAACAACTTGTTTGAGCTATGGAGGTATGACGCAGCTAGAAGACAGATAATGGCTGGAGCAGTTGCTGTTGGAGGAGGTACCGGGGAAGAGACTGAGGAACAGCAGCTTCTCTGCATCCAATTGCACGTAAGCACTTCACTCCTTCACCTACTACAACCATCCCTCAGCTGCAGAATACAATAATGCAGCAGTGGCTCCATCTCTCACTCATCTCCACACAGCCCATCAAATGTGAAGGCAGAAAAGCCCAGGCTGCAGCTTTCGAACCACTCCCATGGGGCAGTGCATGAGGTGTGAACACAACTCTGCCATGCTGTTTCCATCCATCAGGTCAGCACAGCTGATGACCAAAATGCACACATAAACACTAACTCAAGAGCCTTAACCCACAAAATCTCTATAAAATGCATAAAATTGCACTTGCATTGACAGACAAAACTGGAAGACTGACAGCAACTTTTATCTGTGTAAAAGCAATGCTTCAGGGTTGGAGGAGATTCACCTGCCCATTCCATAAGACAGATTCTCTGCACAGGTCATCCAGGAACAAAGCCAAGTGCTTGGGGCATATGGAGGCCTGCTTTTTGTTCCTAGGGTTTTCTTACTCCTTCCATAATTTAAGTTAATTTCCTCCAGAATGTTCAAGACTAAGATGTCCACACGGAAGCCCAGAAAGTAGTTACAGAAATACTGAAAATACTATAAAAGATACACTTGCATATCTTCACGTTGCAGTATCAGCATTATCTCTATATTCCCGTATCTCTCAGAATCACACAAGGGACCCGTGGAAGGCATCTGTATCCAACACCCCCAGGGGCACACAGAGCTAGTTGTCCAGCATTGTGTCCAGCTAGCTTTTGATTCTCTCCAAGAATGGAGACACCGCAACCTCCCTGGGCAACCTGTGCCAGTGCTTGGTCATTCACACAGTGAGTGTTTGGAAGGAACCTCCTGTGTTTCAGCTTGTGTTCGTTGCCCCTGGCCCTGTCACTGGGCACCACTGAGAAAAGCCTGGCTCCATCCACTTTGCATACCTCCTTCAGCTATTTACGTACACTGATAAGGTCCCCCTGAGCCTTTTCCAGGCTGAACAGTCCCAGCTCTCTCAGCCTTTCCTCAAACGAGAGGTGCTCCAGTCCCCTCATTATCTTTGTGGCTCTTTGTTGGACTTTGTCCAGTAGCTTTACATTTTTACGCAAAAGCACAGTTTCTGAGAGTCCTCTGCGTGGGACACTGTTCCCTCTGAATCCACAATTCTAAGTATCATTTAGCAAGAAGAAATTTATTTAGTAATTAAACCACAGAACAATACTTCTCTCTAATTCACACTATGGCTGAAAAATAATTTTGTTCAATGTGAGGAGGCAGTGTAACAACCAGCTCTCAACTCAGGAGAGTGCAGCAACCAGGTTATTTCTCAGTACCCCTACATAACTCCCCAAGTCCCTGGGTGATCATTACAGATCACAGTGTTTGCTGGCACCCTGCACCACACAGCTGACCTAATATGCTTTTCCAGCTTGAACTTCCCTGGTTTTAAGATTAACCATGCTCCTGATTTGAGAGGATCTGTGCCATGCAAATCATCTTTTTTCACTTCAGAAAGAAAGCAAAGAAGAGGAAATGCAGCGATCGTTTTCACAGTACATTAGTTTTTCTCACAGTGCAGCAATTCAGACACAGGGCTGAGGCCCAGTTTAGATGTTCAAATAATGACACAAACAAGAGGAAGCATCTTGAAGCAGAAACACCCTTTTAACGTTGTATTCCTTTCTGTGTGTATGTGCAGAAGTAGCCACTTCTCAAAATTATCTGCATTTTCAAGCAGGTGATTATCTCCGACCACAAAGTCTTACACAGTGTTTCAGTGTAAGTTAAACATTTGTTGCCCTGGTTCATTAGACAGAAATAACTGCACAGTGGTTGACACTTGTCCTGACCAGTATCTAAATTGTCATTCATGTATATCATAGCTAGAGGGTTTCTTAAGCCTTTTCTTGTGAAGGCAGGTAAAAGGCTGAATTTGGCTGTATTATAGAGGTGTGTTGCTTGCACTTTTTACATGATTTATACCAAAAAGATTGCACCTATGACTGAATCAGAGCTTTCTGATTGACACTGTAGTTTTGTGTGTGTGTGTAATTTGCCACTCAAACACCACCAGTCTGTGCTTGGCTTTTCAAAATGAGAGCATCTCTTCAAAGCAATGACATTCCTGTCAGACTGACACATCCCATGGATTATCAGAGACCCCTTCACAGCTTTGTGTCCTTTAGCAAGCTTTGGGATACGCTTTCAGGTTGCTCAGAAATGCTCTGCCTATAAAATTTTAGGCCTTAAAATTGATAATAATCATCATCACCATAATCTGATCTTTTATAATAACTGTAACAAATTTATTCCTATTTAAACATAGCATCCCAAAAAGGGATTCAGGGAAAGGCTAAGAGAATGATTTGGCCTGAATAAAACATCTTAATGAAGACTTTGGGAGGAAGATACAGTTTATCTCAAATAAGATGGTAACTGGCAAAAGTGTGTAAGCAATGAATAGTACACAGAAAACGCAATAAGGAAGCCAAAAGAACACTCTGGTGTCAGAATAGGCAGCATTTCAAAAGCAAGATGCTTAAATCATTTTCACAGAATGTGAAATGATTTGGCATAGCCCCTTGACAATAGGGTCACTAAGGCTGAGGAAATACTGCTTGCAAGCCAACAAAGCAGGTTATTCAGGTTATAACAATTACTGATATCATTTTCTGCTGGGTATATATTAATTTTTACAACTTGTAAGTCTTATGATAGTTTTATTATTGGGGTCTTGCCTGAGGATTCAACGTATGGGCTGTTCAATCTCTAGTCTTCTTACTACGTAAATCACTTACTCTCTGAGCACTGGCAGACACTACTCTTGGGTTAAGTCTGTTCCCTGTTTTCACCCAGTACGGCAGTACCATGCACTGCATTGCTGGAGGCATCCTCTGCACAAATGGACAATGAAATCTCTATACACAGTTCACTAAAAGACATTGTTTCTTTTTATTTCATGTTCTTTAACACTTCCTGATTTGAAACAAAGTTCTGAGAGGCTCATCCATTTTGAGATTCAGGAGCAACATCTTACTATAACCTTCTATTTCCACCTCAAAACATAACAAAAAACTCTATTATCTTTGACCTTCTAAATTACATTGCTTACTCACTATTTTTTCCTTTAAAAGACACCAAAAGGATTTGTTCCACTTCCTTGTCAGGTATCTATCCCCTTTTACAAACCCCCTCTCCTCACAAGGTATATTCTGGGCCTGATTTTGCTGTTTTACAAGGATGTAGGATCAGGTTCATGCCCACTATGTTTTTGAATGACTCTGAAATGACACTTCCTTCAGAGTTAAATGCTCATTTCAAAAGAATAAACTTACCCATCCAGACTTCTCCAAACTGACCAGCTCCAAGTTTCTTCACTAATTTAATTGATTCCCGTGGAATTTCCCATGCATCTTTATCCCATGGTTTTTGAGGTTTGGGACTAATACAAGCTTTTTCCAACTTTCTGCATAAGCCATCTGATTGCCCTGGTGTTCAAAGAAAAAACAAAACACAAAATGCATTACATTTCTGTGCCACACGACTTGAGATAAACTTTCAATTTTATAAAATTTTTAATTGCAGGAGTGCATTAACCAGCCCACAGTAATGTTCAAAATAACCAGATGCTATGATGAAAATGTAGCCTTTCTGGTGCTTTCACAAAACTTTAAGTACCTCTGGTCTGAAATTTGGCATACAGAGAAAAATTTAATAAAGAAGTATCACATGCATCTGGTTACTGTCAGATTATTAAGGGGTTTTAGTACAATTTGCACCAAATAAATACCATATCAGATCTTATTACTGACACTATGTTGATTAAGATGCATATTGGAGTCAGGTTTGGGACATGTATTCTGAATTTGTCATTAAATTTTCTTGCAACATGATTTCAGACAGATGTGCATGCAAGCATAAGTAGGTCAACATTATTTTTTCTCCAGACACTGACCAGCTATAACTTTTATATAAATGTTGAATAATTCTCAGGTTTGCCAGCTGTGCTGAACAGCTAGCACACACATATCTAACTATTCAGAAAAATTTCATGGCCAAGTCCTCAGAATGGCTTTGAAAAATCACTACGTGATTTTATGTCCTACATTTTTTGGTCTCGTCTTTTCTCTCAGTTACAAGATTAAAAAAACCTGTATTTTGGAGCTATCCAGCAGGAGGTTATGGACAATGAGTAGTCAGTTTTGCAGCTAAAACATAGGTAGACTTGTCCCTTCCTCTCCCCTCCATTTCTTTTTTAAAATAAATGTATACATTCTATGTGGGTGCCATTTTATTTCTTTGAAGTATATGGAATACTTCTTCTTTTAAAAATATATAATTAAACAAATACATTTACAGGAAAAATAAAACCAGTTTCACACTCAACACCAGGTACAAGATGACATTCACAAGTCTATATGTATTTCTGCTGATTATGAATAAAAAATTACCCTTAAATAAAATATTATTTACAATGCAGGCAATTCTTATTATAGCTTCACATCTCCCTAAGTTTGATGAATTGTTTTATAAAGCTAGTCTTCATTTCACAATGGTATGCCACAGAGCAACCAGCATTTGGTCTGGTTATGATAACAATACTTGGGTTCCAATCAGTTTTACTTTATCTTTGATAACATGCATGCCCAAGTTAATCAGGGAAAAAAAAAAAATAAAAACTTTGAAACAGAAGAAGAAAGCATTTCTTTTCCTTCACAGGAAATAATGGCTGCATTCTATTAAGTAATTCATTAACTGATCTAACTTACTTTGATAATGTTTGATCATATCATTGATGTTAGGGAAAGTTATTCTTGGAGAGATGTAAAATCCTCCATTGTCTAGACTCCTGATTTTGTAGTGCTTAATAACGTCGCCATGGTCCGGATCATAGTCTCTTATGGAGAGAGAATAGCTGCCTGTGGATAAAGAAGGAATGATCATTAACAGATAGCAAAAATCTACAGCGTCCACACATGTACAGTTGAGCCTAAGAAAATCATCATTTTGTCTGCTTTTCTTTTTACTCCCTTATTTCCTCAAAAAGCATTTTGCAATCAACAGGAGGAAGTTAGCCAATAGCCAGCCCTGAACCGGTCACCAAAATGCTTACAGTCACACTTTCTTTTTCAATCTTATTCAACAAACTCACATGTTCCATATTCCAGGCAGCTCCACATTCAGTGCCCAGTGTTGAGGAAAGTCCCCCAGCTTGAGTAGAAGTGTCTGGGAGAGCAAGACCAGGGCTGTCACCCTACTCAAACAGAAGCTGAAATTTGGAGATCAGCATTTTGAAAAAGGAACATGCTGGTTGTCAGGGGCCAACTAGCAAAAGGATAGTTTGGAGAAGGCTTGAGGCATGCAGGAGGGACAGCACATCTCTTTATCTGCTAGATCTGTTGATCCCTAGGCAGTCCTAGGCAGCCTAACATCATATAGGATTTAAATTGGGGCAGGAGAGCATCTACCCTTAGCTACAGCAATCTTTGTTTCTTCTACTTGGACAATTCTTGTCCATTTTCAAAGGATAAGAAACCATCTTACCCCCTTATCTCTCCTCACACACATAGCCAGCGATACTGGGGGTTACTCTGCCTTGCTCTCAGGACCCTATGTAGAATTTAGGAGTTTTCCTTTGAGAACTTCATTTAGGAGTCTTCAGCTGAGAGCACAATGATATGGGCCCATTACAGAGTGATACCTAGTCAAGAATCTGCAGTACTAGGGCCAAAAAAGCTACCCTGTGGAGTGGAGAGACATGATCTGCTGAAAGGCTTCATGTGTCTTCCTCTGGAGGATGCAGTGTTACAGCATCCAGCTGGAATATCCATCCCGACTATCGTCAGAGTCCAGAGGCAGGGGCAGGACCTCCCATGCCCTCCTCAAAGTCGCAGCTGAAGAGCCTGGAGACTTCACTAAACTTTTCAGCACAAAGCGCTCTGTTTACAGCACACAATTTCACCAAAAAGTGACAACCTTCACTATGCACTAACTACAATTTTAAACTTGTAGCAACGGGTACAGACCCAATAATGGAAGACTATAGAATGCAGCAGCTACTATTACAGTAACATGTCTTTCAGCAGAGGAGTCACAAACATGACGAAGAGAAAAGATGCCACTTCATTCATTGCTGCTTCTTGTCACAATCTTCTTCTTCAATCACACACATACACTTTTTCTCCCCCCTTATCTCAGCTTTGGGTGTTAGCCTGCAACTCTCTTCTCTCTTTTTCTGGTGATTTTCTCATTCTTCTCACTCCTACAGAAGTGCAGAAAATTCACACAATAGGATGCACTGTGACTACTCCACACCCAGTGCCACCTGATGCCAATTTTTGTGTAGACTGACTGCGTGTTTTTATGTCTATATCAGTTCCAAAGTAACCCACCCCAAACCCTACCTTTTAACGTTTCACTTTCTCTGATAAGGAAAGCTCCAGGACCATTCCCAGGAGCCAGGAGTTGTCTTTCAGCATCTTTTCGGGTTATGTCTTTGAAGAACCATCTGAAAAGTATTTCGAAGAGTTAGAACCACCTCCTTCCCCACCCACAAAGGATACACCACCTGGGTGAGGAAGCTTGCCAGTATTTGGAGACGGGGAGAACTTACTCTTCTGTTTCCAGGGTGTTTACTTTTGCTACATAGTTGCTGGGAATGAAACCTTCTTTTCTTGTGGTGAGAGATTTTGCTCTCCACCATTCTCCGGATCTGAAAAACAGAAACAGTAGTATTCATGGGAAAGAGAAATTGTAAATTGTTACTTAGGTTCTAATCTGCTGAGAGATTTTCCCAGGCTGGAGAGAGAAGCACAATCTCTTTCCTCTGAAGTCAAGGCCCTGAGAAGCCATTGGCTCCACTGGATCAATGTTTGGTCACTGTTACCAAGGGCAGCTGCCAAGTCAGAGAATCATAGACTCAAGAACGGTTTGGGTTAGAAGGGACCTTAAAGATCATCTCTGTCATGGGCAGGGACACCTTCCACTGCAGCAGGTTGCTCAAAGTTCCATCCAACCTGGAATAACGCCATAAAGCATTTGTATTATCACATGTGAGGGAGCTCACTTATCATTCATACACCCATGGTATAAGTAGGATACCAAAGCTCAGTAGAGGGAATCAGGTGAGGGCAAAGAAAATCTGCAATACAACCAATACTGTCATACTTACTCCTCAATAACTTTCAGTTTTTCTCCTTTTTTGAAGGACAAGTCCTCTTCATGAATGCCTTCATAGGGATACAAAGCCACCACAATGACTCCATGCTCCTCTGCGTCTACAAAAGTAGAAAAACAAAGGCATGTTCACATCACTTTGCAGGCTGACATGGGCACTGCATGCAGATGTGAGATATCTACAGAAACATACCTTGATTGATAAACCTCTGTCCTGGTAAGAGCTGTGCTTCTGCATTTGCCTACAATAAAATATGTCTTTAGTTAAGCAGTTTTAGATCTTTGTGATGATCTTAAATTACAATTACATACTATACAGTTGCTTTGGTATCATCCTATATGTCTTAAATCAAAAGGAAATGCTAGGATTTTTCCCCACCATTCTTCAAAATATGTATTATATATATAAACATGTATTATTTATATGACAATATAAAAATATAGTAAGGCCCCCCTAGATTTTAAATTGAGCAGCTCAGACCTTGTGGAGGTACGGCACAAGCTGTGGGGAGGAAGTTCACAGCTCTGGGACTTCTGCTGAAGAGGCTTTAGGTAGGGCACTTAAGCAGGACAGCTATTACCATAAAGCTGTCATGCTAAAGAACTACAAGCATGGTTATGCCACTAAGACTGTGCAAGAAAATAAAATAAGAGTAATTAAAAAAAAAAGGTAGTTTGTGACATGTGTTCATCGACTGAGAGCACACTGAGTTCACTGTGTCAGCTGGTGAGAGATGAGGGAAGGGAGCCATTCACACCCACAGAGAGCAGGTCCCTGAACAAGGGCAGTCAGGAGACCTGGTTTCCTCAGCACAGCAGAGAAGATGGGGGAAAAAAGGTACCAGTCATGCTGTAAATTAGCAAATGCTCTTGGCACCCAGCAGGATTCCCCATCCCAGCACCTGTGCTTTCCAATGCCAGGCAGCACAAACGGAACACACCAGCCTGTTCCTCCCGCAGCACAGTGCTGCTCCCTTCACCACTGCACCCTCCACTCCCCTCCCATCCTTACCTACACACCTCATGCAAGGCCGAGTAGTGGCCCCCAGTGAGTAAAGCTGACTAGAGCTGGTAAAGAATCACCCATGACTACTTCAGCCTTTAAATGGAATAACCAACACCTGGATCCCACCGCTATTAAAAACCCAACACTGATGCTTTTAAAAATGGATCTAAACTACTTCAGGTTTTCTAATGTCACCTAGCATTCTCCTACAGCCATAGTTATATCTCCTCAAGAACTGCCAAGTTACGTTTTTTAGTGCAGAAAACATAGTTTTATGACAAACATAAAGTAGCAAACCACCGTGTTTTAATTTTTATTCCTCTAGGTACTATTCATTGAGGGTGTACTGCACAACACCAAAAGCCCAGTTGTGGATTAATGATCGTTTGAATTTCTCCATGCATATGCTTTGGATTGAAATTTAAGTTACGCCAGTCATGCTTTGCTCTTGCTACAGGAATTCTCTCCTGAGACTATCTACTTACTGGCCTTTGCTGTTTATTGGACGTTGGATCCCTCACATAAATAGTTCGTTCAGTTTTACGTACTGGTTGATTCTTCAAATCTAGCCCATCTCCATGCAGATTCTCTTTCCTTTTTGATTTTATACATCCCATATTTCCTGTTGAAATAAAAAAGGTATTAAACAAAATCATTGTGCTGTAAACTAAGCCCTTTCCCATGAAATCATCTGGGCTACATAGTAAAAATGTGCTTCCTTTTCATACAGAAACAGTTCATGGGAAAAACAACTGAAGGTTAGGCCCACACACCGATAGCTCTTTTCTGTGGTAAAGGAAAGAAATGACCTCGTCTCAATCCACAGATGAAGCAAATAGTTATTTACCATTTCCACATCTTCAGATTTTATATTTTCTCCCCAGTCTACCCTTCCCTGCCCAAACCCCTTGTATCCTTCTGATACTTCTCTGAGCTTTGGAACAGATACAACAAAAATGCAATTATTGTAGTGATATCTTTTATCTGTATATTTTGAAGAGACTGTTTTGGAAGACATAGGGAAAAATTCCTGTCCAAATGATGAGAACTGCAGCTGGAACTAGCAATGCCTGTATCTCCCCACTTCATTTTGCAGATGCCAGTCTAGCAGGGAGCTCTGTTTGTTTCAAATCCCTGTCTCACACAAGGCTGATGACTTGTACAGTCCCAGCTCCATGGCAGATACGCTGCTACTGTGACCTTCAGTAATGCATCTCCTTGTTCACACAGGCGTGTTACAGCAGCCTAAAATAGCCAATGTGTGTGCCAGTGATGGCAAATCACCACACAAATATTTCTTTTTCAGTATAATTTAGAAGGCTAATCCTTCTCTCAGGATGTGCATCCATGCTAAATCAGATGAGATACAGCTGTTAGCATCTACATGACTGGAACCTGACTGCTAATCCCGTGATACAATTACACAGTACTCCAGCAAATATATACACAACATTATCTCTACATTCCTCCCTCTGAGGAGAGCAATTATACTTACTCTTCAAAGAATCCACTACGAATGCTTTTCAACCCTCTCCTTCCTTCCTCTCTCCCTCCTTTCAGGTCAGTGCTCTAATGCTAGGTTCACAGCCACATTTTCCCTTGCAGGCACACAGTCTCACTCTCCCCCTGCCCTAATTAATCTTTAAAGCCAGTTCTTCGAAGAACAATGTAAAACCTAAAACAAGACCTCAGTGCAAAAATGGGCTCAAGAAAACAAACACAGCTGGAGAAGCTAAAGCAGATTGTAACACTCTCATCCCACTTTTACCTTCATCTCTAGGATAGAAAATGTCATCATAGTGAACAGTTAAAGTAGCAGCAGTAGTGCCCACTGGCAGACACAGCTGTTTCAATGGGACAGTGCCTTACATCCCTTCAGGTACAAACATTAACCAGACTGGTCTGGGTGCATATTAAGACTCATACATTTGTAACAACACCTATGATAAACGCAGTCCTAACTGATTACAAAAATAAGCCAAGGCACCAAGCAGTCCCACATAGCAAGTCTCAACTTCCAACACCACCTTCATGTAATGTCCTGTCCTGCCATTGAGGAAGCACTACATAATGACCCATGCGCTGTCCTATCCACAGGCTGAGTGTTTTCTTCTAAATATGAGTTTTCTTCTAAACATTCTTCACCTACCACTTCTGCAAATTATCTGTCACCTATTGCCAACAAGTCTTGGATGTCCATGAGATTTCAGCAGTGATGCAGTGAACTGTGATACTGGTTTAAGGCAGCATTAGAACCCATTGCTCCCCTTCTCATCTTCTCTTGAAATAAAAGGATTCCTACAGAAAATCAATAGGCACTGACCAGGCAGAGAATAGAGCTTCCTCTTCTTGAGTGTCAACATTTCAGTGGTCCCATACTTATTTGAAAGCACTGCAGCACATCTTCATGCAGGAGCTTTCCTTAGAAGCAAACATCTTTAATGCTTAATTTTAATGCTTTAATTTTTTTAATGCTTAGCTCCATGCATGTTACATACTAGTTGTTTTGCAATACTGAGAAGGATTTTAAAATTTATTTTATTTACTTATAACTGTGGGTATGTAGATGACTCTTGTTCTGTCATTAATGGTTCATAGGAAATTTCTGAACACCCACAGGCAGACTCATCCTAGACATCAGGAAGCCCAGTGTTTAATTACCTGCTGCATCTGCAATATCAGGTACTTATCCATTTAAGTGCTAACCTTTTTGCTCTTGAATAGTTCTGCTTCTACAGAACAAACAGCTGAAGTGGAGGGCATGAAGTAATTTGATCTAAGTTGTCAGCCAAAAATCCCTTTCCCTACTCCTGTAAGAAAGCCTAACACATTTTTAGAGACCACAGCATGCCCACTGCCAGTGTAAACTCAGAGAAAAGCATTTTTACTCAGATTTTTTTCTGCAGCTGAAAGCACATGAACAGCTGTAAGTCAAACCTGCTGTGAGGCCGTGCTGATAAGCTCAAGGTTGGCATTTGTTCGTGACTGTAACAACTGATCAGTAATGCCTATGTAGAGGTGCTTTGAAATCACACAGAAGTTTACTTGCTGTCATGTGAAATCACACAAATACAGTTTGTGAGATGACCCTTTTGATAGCTTCAACAAAGAGAAGGTCCTGAGCCTCATCATGAAGAACTGTTTTTTCTGGGTTCTTTTCCTCATAGAGATGAAAGTCCATGCTCCCCACAGAACTTAGCTAGTTCTACATGAGCAAAAAGCCCCAACAGTTGGTGCTGAAGCCCGCAGCTGGTTCAAGGGGGTTACTGCCCCTTTTACTCCAGTACAAACCCAAGGATTGAACATTGAGTAGGAGCCAGTCGCTAACAAGGATTTACCTAAAGGTAAGCCCCACACTGCATCCTCCCAAAGCAGCCCCATTCCTGCACTCCAGTTCTGCTCCACAACATGGATTACAGCTTAGCATGTGGGCAACTGCTTCAGGAGTGGGATCCTGACCTAACTAAAATGCCACTGCAGGGAGGGGGAAGTTCATTCACGCTTAAATAAAATATTTCACTTGGTGTAAAATGTTTATTTGCCTAGTGCTCTGTTGCCGTGTCACAAGGAAGCATTTTGTGCAGATAAAAAAAGAAAGAGAATACATCACTGCAAACCAAACTCCATTATTCTTTATCAGAGGCTAAAATAATTTATACATCAGAGAAAATGCTGCCAGTCTCTACTCAGGTGTTTCCCATTCCAACAGTTCTGCAATACAGGAGACACTACTTCATATTCCTGCTTTTCATTTATTGTCCTGTCCACACCTCTAGACATGAAAGATAGACACTGAATTAAAAGAAATTCTATTTAACATAGCTGCTAAACTTTATAAATAGCTATCTAAAAAAGTAACAGCTTCTCTTTTAACAAAGAGCATACTGTAGTTCATGGCTCAAAGGTAAACACAAGTACTTAGGTTAACAACTGCAGCATGGTGACAGGAATCTAACTTCAGGCACCCTTCAAAAAGCCACAGGGGCATCCATAAGAGCTATCACACAGAGCCTCTGCAGCAGGTTTTTCCAAGACACTGATTTTGATGTCTACATTTACCTTGAATTTTCCCTCTGAATCCCCTATTTCATCTTGCTACTACAGCACTTGGGTCTTAATTCCAAAATGGTTTGGGGGGAGTGGTAGTCAGAAACTAATGCAGCATTCTTCCAGGGTTAATAGCTGCTGTCTGTGCCCAAAATAGAATTGCTTTACATGCCTTTTTCTACACTTCCAGCAGAGCAATGTGTCTGAAGTCACAATACTTCCTACTGCAAGCAGTCAAGTTTCGTGTGACCACCACCTGTCCATCAGCAGCATTTGAGGTTTCATTTCCTCCCAGTGCTCACCCTCTGCATCATCTACAAAGGTGATCTCATTTTTTGTTTTGTTTGTGTTCATAATGGTTCATAATCATTCTCTTCCTTGCGATTTTGCTATATACAACACACACGGTGCATATTAGAAACAATTTCCTAAAAAACCCACCTGACATGCCTGGTCTTTTCTTGATCATAGTCATGTCTTCATGAAAACAATTCTCAAATCTTCACAGATTATACCTTGGCTTTTCCAATAATAAAGTAACTTTTAAAATAATTAGAACTACAACACTGAGCATACAAGCTCTATATTATCAAATAAATATGTATTTTACCCAGTAAATGTCTGTTGCTCAAAAGGTCAGTAATCATGTATCTAAACACCAATGCTCTATATGGCTTAGGGTTTTAACAGAGAGATATATATATAGGTATTTTAACAGGTACCTAAATAAAATAAATTTGTATTCAATTGAGTATGAAGAGTAAATTTCGTCTAAGCCACAAATTTCTTAAGCATAAGAATAAGAAAAAAATTAAGACCCCCAACTTACTCTGAGTCTTGAATATTGCTTCATATTTAAACTTCTGAACCAAAGAACAGGAAGCAACTGTTTACACCTATACATAAAACCCCAACTGGTTTCACACCTGGACCTTTAAAGCAGTTTAGAGAGCAGAGGAGTAAATAGTTTTATTTTTAATACCTCTTTCAAAAATTGAAAATAATACATCTGCCCTCCTGTCTCAGATGTTTCATTCTGGCTTCTAATGCCAGTTGGTTTGTTGCTACTTCACAAGTTACAGTCAGAGGTAACACAGCGATGCCTTCATCAGATCTCCTGAACTCCTGTAAATTTCCCTCAAGGTTAAGGCAGAAGTGTCTCAAAACTCAGAGTGATCAATTTAGATTAAAACTGCTGGGGAGGAAGGATCATTAGCCTGCTCTGCTCAAGGACACAAACATCTGCTTTCTCAGAACCTCATCCTTCAATCAACTGTTCAATTTATAATTCTATGGGAAAAAAAAGGGAAAAATCTTAAAGGTAAGGACTTAATTTACCTTAACCTTCAGTACTTACTTCCACTTTATGTTGGTCTGCTTCCACATCACCTGTGCTACCCAAGTGCTGCAAGGATTTCCTTTATCTCTGTTATTGGGACTATGAGGAGGACTATTTCTGGGAAACCTGGGTTCATTTCTGACCCATCATCACAAGGCAAAGTAACTGCCAAGGGATACAGAGCAGGAGTTTAACTAGGGGTGGTAATGCTCCACAATGGCTTATCAGTACTGCTGCACACATATTTGTGCCAGTGAAGCATTTGCCACTAGACCAGAGTGAGAGTAGGAGTGAAAAAATAAATTAGCTGCTGTTGGGAGCAATGCGAAAGCACCAGCCGGAGAGCAGCTGAAGAGAAGTGGTTTTCTGTTCCTTGCCAGTCTCAAAAATTATTAGATTTGAGCTTGTTCAGCCTTATTCTTATACCTGCAATTCACCATATATATCTGTAGCTATATATGAATTTAATAATATATTATCTACAGATATACATTTCAATTTTACTGTAAATCCTGACTGTTTGATAACTTTCATCAAACTAGACTCATGCAAATACAGAAACCTGGGGTCAGCTTTCATTTTGAACTTGTTTCACTTCCTACATCTTGTTTTTGCACTGGCAGCTAACTAGGGGAACTTAAGCAGCTTCTTCCTCCCTTGCCATTCTGCTAAAATGGTTGTGTATCTCAGTCAACCCCTGTATTTTAATATCTTTTTTAATATCAACCTCATGTATTTTAATATCTTTTTAAATTTAGCTTATTTCTGTAGGTCTGGATCACCTCATTTCTGTGTCTCCTAAACGGAATTTATCCCTTATTTGACACGCATACACATGGGCATACACACACAGGGGCACGAATCACCATGTGCTCCCCACAATGCATATGAAAAGGAGCATGGGTAACCTGGTTCTACTTGGTGTTTCGCTGTGACAGACTTGCCCTGTGTAGACTCCCACTGTTCCTGAGATGTGAGAAGCCATAGTCCAGCTGCCAGCATTTAAAAGGAAATGGAAAAATAATGGGGGAAATTCTTTTAACTGCTTCAATCTTCTTTGTGGAAAAGGTGAGACAAAGCTAAAATAATATTTTGACATACATATCTATACAAACAGGTGAAGAGAAACAAGTTAATCCCCAGTGTAACCAATATTACTGTGGTGGAAAAGTATGCAACCAGCATGTTACTGTAAAATTTCCTCAAACCTGGTCTCACTTACTTCAATCCCTCAAATATTCCAAGGGTGCATGTCTGTCAGAGCAAGATAACATAGGTATCTACTTTATCAACCCTGATTAGAGCAAAGGCTACAAATTACTCTCTGGGAAAGGCAGACCTGCTCTAGGCAGCACAATCACATTGCACAAGAAGAGAGTTTGCCATGCTCCATTTTTAGAGAGATTAATGGGTGATGGTGGGTAAGAACAAGATGCTGTTGCTGAAATGTTTCAGAACCTCATTCTGCTTGGCTTAGAAGCTGCCTCATAAGTCTCAGTCTTAAAAATGTTTTGGAGACAATAATGGCACTTAGCCCTTCATCCTCTTGGGAGATTAGGAAGAAGTCACGTCTTTTTCAGCCTCTTTTCTAGACTTTAAAGATCCAACCCTCTCAGTTTTTTCCACTTCCAGTGGTTATCCTAGTAACCCTTCTCCTCATCTATTCCACTTTGAACCCGTCCCTCTTAAGTACAGGAGGTTGGAGCTGCCCAGGTGTTTCAAGATGATTTTCAGCAATGCCTTGAAGCAAATAGTATTACTGTTTCTTCCATCTGCTGAAACACATCACTCAATAAATCCCAGAAATCAATTTATGATTTTCACACTTTCATCACACTGGTCTTTCATAATCATCTGGCCATCCAATAAGACATTCAGGTTTGTCTCATATTTCATAATGACACACTATTGTCACAGCACACTTTCCCATCTCCAGTGGCACCACTTTACACCCTGATATTAAATTTCTTCCTTTTATGTTCCCAGACTATTCATCATGCACGATATTCTCAGCCACCTGTGTGTTTCTAATGCCTCTTAATATCACAAGGGCCCTCATATTTTTTCATTGCAAATGAAAGTATTTTTAAAAAGTCTCAATGTAATGCTAACACCAGGCAACAGAAAGTGGTCCTGCCAAGAGACTGGTAGTGGTTCCTGTCTGCTGCACTTCCCCCTGCTCTGCTTCTTTCACAATTCCTTCCTTAGCAATTGAGACCAAGACAAATTCTACTTTGTCCATGTTATCTCAGATTATTTTTATGCTTTCCTACATCAGTTACAGGAAGTATCACCCTACCACCTTCATGCTCCCTAACACCTGCATTCCTGCTACACTCATAAATCCATCACATTTCGACTTCCTCTGCGACGCTCAGTTTTGAGCCCTGCACCAGTATTTCTGCCTCTCCCTTTCAGAGCCCCGATTCCCAACATAAATGCACAAATATCTCAGTCCAACTAAACCAGTCTGGGTTGGCAGACACCTTTCCTGAATCCTTTACCAAGGTGGCTACTGTTCTCATTGAAATCTTCACCACCCATTCCTCAACCCTTTGGTGTCCTGTTTTTCTTTCCCACATTTGCCTTCGTATCGAAATGAGGGGTTAGGACTCTGCAATACTCATAACTCAGGTCCACTTCCTTAAAATAAAAATTCAAGTTACAACAGGGCCAAAAGGTGTGCTGCCATACAGCTCTATTGCGAGTGGACTGTTTATTAGAGTCAACAGAATGGTTTGGGTTGGAAGGGACCTTCAAGATCATCTAGTTGCAAGCCCCCTGCTGTGAGCAAGAACACCTTCCACTAGACCAGGTTACTCAGAGCCCCATCCAACCTGGTCTTGAACATTTCCAGGGATGGGGCAGCCACAGCTTCTCTGGGCAACCTGTGCCAGTGCCTCACCACCCTCACAGTACAGTTTCTTCCCAATATGTAATCTAAACCTGCCCTCTGTCAGTTTAAAGCCATTCCTCCATGTCTTGTCATTCCATGCCCTTATAAAAAGTCCCTCTCCAGCTCTCCTGTAGGCCCCTGGAAGGTACTGGAAGGCTGCTCCCTGGAGCCTTCTCTTCTCCAGGCTGAACAACCCCACCTCTCTCAGCCTGTCTTCACAGGACAGGAGAGGTCATACAGCAAAAATCCCCCAACAGCTGACACAAGAACCGAAAACTTTCGGTGGGATAAAATATCTGGAGTTGGTGTACTGCTGCTGTATTGACGCGTTTCTGGAAAAGGCAGACCCGTACTGAGCAGCACAATCATATCATATAACAACCCCCCTTTTTTTTCCTATACTCCCCCATTTAAATTTTTTTTTGTTTTTACTTGCTAGACGAGGCTTTTTAGCGATGCATTAACCAACATGAACTAACCCACTGCTATACTAAGTGGCAAGTTAAGTGACTAAAGTTATCACATCTCAAACCTCCAGTGGGAAGGAGTGCTTTGGTAACACTAATTCTATTGAAGTAAACATTTTTCTATACTCAAATGACATTTTCCAATCTGTGCCTGCCTTGCCTTTAAGTGTTCAGGGAGAGGGTAACTTTATTCAGTGCTTGGCTAAAACACACGGTCTTTGCTGGAGTTCATAAATGACAGCATAACACATATAATAAATATCATAGTTGATGATATGAAAGGCAGCTCTAACAGGGGTGGGAAGCTTTGGCCAAGAAAAAAAAAATCTATTTTTCTGTAAATTCACTGCAGTTTTGTCTAGATTAGTTAAAGGCTTGGTTTCATGCAGGAATTTTGGCAGTGGTGTGAATAAAACACATCAAAGTAAATACAAATCAGCAAGAAACATTGAAAATTGTGTCACTGTGGTGGTATAATGATATTATAATGCTTTCAGAAGGATGAAAATAAAATTCTGAAAGAAAACATCACATTGAAATGGAGCAGAATTTGTACAAACTACTGATCCTTTTTTATTCAATTGAAGAAAAAAATTACCAAAACACAAGAAAGTTAATCCACAAAAGATTGTAATTTTGCTAACAGTGCATAATAGACTTTATATATTATGAAAATGTTCCAGATTCATGCAGTCAGTATTTTTGGCACTAATTTTAAACCAAGTCTTACATTAAAATAACATCTGTTTTCTGACCTTATAATACTTGCTTCATTTTATTACAATCATTTGCCTCAACTGCATCCTCCAGAATTTTGAATCAATATCAACAATGAATTAATTCACTTTGCCAGCCCTCAGGCAACCACATCTTCCATTTCCTCAACTTTTTTCCACTGTACTATATCTTTTGAAGATAGGGGAAAAGGTCAAATAACATCTTAATTTGACATAACAGAATAAATACTTCTATCAAATTCTTCAAAAGGATCATATGACATGGAACAGAAAAGCTGTGCCAACATGTTAACCAACTTAAAGCAAAGGTTCCCAAAGCACTTTAAAGACTTAAAAGTGTAATGCAAACTGTAAGTAAAAATGTCATTTTCTTGACTGGTAAAAACCTTCAGTAATGACAAACAGCAGCTTCATATAACCAAATCTCCATTTCCAAATGAAAATTTGGCCAAACCACTACACTGAAAAGGATCAACATTCTTCCTAACTATTAGGAAGTGTCCCAGTCCAGCTAGCAAAACCCCAAGGACTACATCTACTTTCCAAGCAGAGTGTATCTATGACTCACATACCATTTCTTTCAGCTTTAAATTGATGATTTTGGCCAATAATGGCAGTGTGCTAAATCTTCAGTAGTCTATATTTGCCTTGCACTTTATGTATATCTACACCTGCCACTAGGATAAGTACCCTTTCTCCACTCCCTTTTTAGTGGTTAGAGCAGTAACTGTGGCACAGGAAAATGAGAAACTACCCACAAAAACAAGAAGGTGTTGGAGCAAGGCCCAGGAGCAGCCCAAAGGTCTTCATCCTTATAACAAGTGACATGACGGAAGGACAGGACAAGCTTCACACAGTTTCTTTGGAGAACACAGACCTGGGAACTATCCTTCTTCTCTCCCAACAGTACTTATCCAGCCATTCACCCTCCCCTTCTCCTTCACAGACAAACACTTTGCATCCCAAAAACAAGGTGTAGTTGAGAGGTGTGCACCCAGAGCTTCTGTGCCAGTCCAGAAGTGGCTTTACTCAGGTGTTGATCTCAATATACTGATCAATGCACTGGAAAGCAAAGGCACAGCCACACAAATCATCTGAGTACCAAGTGGCCCTGGATGAGCTACTGTGCAGTGCCCCATTCCTGCATTTACAACGTGACAGAGGGCAGAGAAATGAGAGCTTCTCCCTGTTTTCGCTGAGACTCAGAAGACAACGAGGGACAAAGTGAGCAACTTGCTAGCTTGTAGTGATTTTGGGGAATCATCACCAGGTTGCACCCCAATGAGCTCTTCAGCTGAAATGTGTTACTCTGTCTGCCTTCTCCAGAAGGTGCAAAGGAAGGTAGATTTGCAGGTAGCAGCTGATACTTGAAACTTGTGTCTCCTTCAAGTGAGGCAGCCTAATGCTCAACCTCCACATGCCCGGACAAATGTATTGACGGGACTCCTGTTGAAGCAAATTATTAATAGCTAAGGGGAGAGGATAGTTATTTATTAATGTGGCCTTCAACTAGTTAAATATGTTGTTGGCAATAAAGACTATTTTGCAGATGTGATCTCTTGCTTTGAAGTGTGCCTGTAATACAAATCCATTGTTATATCGCAAATAGAATGCAAAGATCATGAACATCATGAAATTACCACAACATAAAATCATAGAATTGTTAAAGTTGGAAGAGACCTCTAAGATCATCAAGTCCAAACTATGTTACCAACTCCCACATTTAGAGAGGTATTTTGAATGCTTTCAGGGATGGAGATTCTACCACTGCCCTGGGCAGCCTGTTCTAACACCTGACCACACTTTCAGTGAAGAAATTTTTCCTAATAACCAATCTAAATCTCCCATGGCACAACTTGAAGCAATTTCCTCTTGTCCTGTCGCTTATTGCTTGGAAGAAGAGATCAACCCCTACCTGGACACAAACTTTTTTCAGGACATTGCAG